>ARYC01003137.1:0-56836 GCA_000711775.1 Oxytricha trifallax | reverse complement strand
TTGACCGCCATGTTTAAATTCAAATTTAAATTTCTATTATAAAGCTCTTAAAACCTCTATAGCTATAGCTGGACTATATAGGAGTCGCTACAGCATTAATGATGTTTTGATATCAGCTCGAAGACTTCATATTTATACTCAGTTTATAACTATAATTTTTGTAATTTTACTCTTAATAATTTTGATTCTGGTACCAAACTCAGATAAAGTTCAGGTTGGTACTGGTACCAATTAAGTTTTAAACCAGATTGGAACTTTTCCATTAAAACCTCACTGGATTAAAACTAGGTACTAATTAAGTTTTGGTACTATTAAATTGGTACCAATTAAACTTAAACGAATTTAGTACCGGTACTAATTAAATTTAAACAAATTTAGTACTAATTTAATGGAGTTAAATTGATAAAAATGGAGCTCCATCTCTGAAGTTTGTTACAGCTTCTGCGAACCTTCTCCACGTATCTTTACAGGGTTGATCTCCTATAAGATGCCCATATTTAATAGTAAGATTTTAAAGGATAGGATCCTATAAGATGCCCATATTTAATAGTAAGATTTTAAAGGATAGGATCCAGAAGTCTATAAATTAAAACTTGAAATTCATTAATAAAAAGAGGAACAAAGATAAAATCATTCAATGAACAAATGAAAAGGGTTGAGGCTCAAGAAATGATCTCAAGATTCAGAAGCAAGGAGGATCTCTATCCATACCTTACTTAGCATTGTAAAATAAATTGATGTTAATCAACGATGTATACAGTTGGTCTATTCCTTCCAACGATGGAAGGTACTAAAATATCATTCTTAAAAGCAATACTCTGCGAGGAGAAGAAAGCTTTTAAAAACAAAGAAATTAAACTGATTGAAATACAAAGAAATTAAACTGATTGAAATACCTAACTACCCAGAGATTTCAGTCACAAATCTCTACGAGGATGCAATGAAAGATGATGAAGTGGTTATTTACCTTCCTAGCAAGAAGCAGCTCTCAAATAAGTTGCCTGAAAGAAAATTCTTCTTTGGTGTTCTTGGTACAATCAAAGAGGATTATTTGAGAGAAATTATGGAAGAAGCTCATAAGAAACGCTACTCTATTTCTCCTGAAGATTAAAAGAAGCAAGGAATACTAATAAGCGAGACGTGGCTAGCAGAGCTTAAGAAGCATCCTTATCTCTCTAGTAAGCTTTGATTTATAACTTTTTAGTGAAACCTGGAACTGGTATATTTCTAATGAAAGAGAATGCAATGGTTCACAGAGAGAGAAAGTCTCAAACCATCCATTAAGTTAGCAAAAGACTTTATAATGAAGTTTAAAAGTCTGATGAAATGAACATAGATGCTGGTGCTGGTACATAGAGAAGAAACATGGGTCCTTGTAAATCACCAGAGGAAGAAAAGAAAGAGAAGCCGAATCCATTTAAGAGTTCGTTTAGTATGTGAAATAATTCATTCATTTAAGTCTAACACTTATTAATAAACATTCATTCTTCCTTTCCTTGCACATATCGTAGTCTTGTCTTTACCCACTCTCTTGCAACTACTCTGTATTAAGTCTACTGTGTCGATTTGTAGATCATGCATTAGGTGATACAGCAAGTGTTTCTTGTAGTGAGTCTTAATCTAACTCTAATAGAATTCGATTCCATTAAATTGAGGACTGTAAGGAACGTTATACACTGGAGTTATCTTTAACTCTTCATAAGCTTTCTTAGATTCCTTAGTCTTATGAAGTGAGAGGTTATCAACAAACAGGATGATCTCTTGATCGTTGTACTTATCTCTTAGCTTATGTAAGAACTCTATATACTGCTCTCGCTTAATAGAGCGAGGATGAATAACATAAGTTTCTAAGCCTGAATCTTCACTGATAGCAGCCAAAATTGCGTGAGTGACAACCTTAACCTTTTAGTCATACACTTCTATATTATCGTATTTCTTGTACCAAGACTTATTAATAAAGGTGTTGAACGTAAACACAGCTTCATCAGCGTGTATGAACTTGATTTTATTATCAATAGACCTCTGCATTTAATGATATATATAGTTTAAATTATTACTATAAAATGGCAGAGTAAAGTTAATCACTCTCTTCACTCTATTTACAGTCTTGAAGGTAATACCATTTCTTCAATAAATATTTGCGATAGTCTATGGTGAGATACGCATGTCAGGAAACTTGCGATGAAACATCACAGCTCGCTAGTCAAGTGGGAAATGTGCCCAATACTTAAGAGTCTTAGAATCGCAGAGATATTCAATATGGTGCTTAGAGAACTTTTATTTTCTTACAGGATGTATCTAGAACCAGAATTGAAATGCTAAACAGCTAACAAGCAATGATACCTAACTGTTGAGGCACTCTTGCGCAGGAGCTTTGCTATAGCATCATAATTCATAACTGGTTTGAGTTAGTCTATATTAATACTCGCACCATACCTAAGCTTAAGCAGTAAATCTAAATATTTCTCATCATAAATAGACCCCAAATTCGCTAATTTCTATTTCTCATTTTGCAAATTGGCCTAATTTCTCTACTAACCCTAATAAAACCCCAACTTTACCCTACAAATCAAAGCACTTATAAACCTCACTAAGGGGTTTTGTGGTTTTGATTCCCCATAGTTTTTAAAAATTTTTATCTTTTGCTTATTACAATGAATCATTAATATAACTAAAAACAATCTGGATATTATATACGTGAGTTAACCTATTATAAATATATTGAGATTTAAATCTAGATTTCAAATGGAAAAATCTTCCGTTAATATTATCAAATTCAAATATAAAATATAAAATAAATTAAATTAAAATATTTATAATTGCTTAATCTCCAATAAATTAATAAATTATTAATTTATTTTGAAAAATAACAAAAAACTTACTAATAGGAGATGTAATAAGTAGAATTTGTTTGAATTAATGTTATATTAACAATAATTATTATTTAATTATAAAAATAAAGTATAACTTTTTAAGCAACTTTCTTACTTTTACTATAGTAAACTCTTATCTAGTAATAATATATCATTGACATTAAAAATTTTTACTCCAATTACTCTATTTATTTGTTTCCCTTATTCTGAGTTTCAATTTTTATATTTCATGGTACATCAAACTTTCAATCATTTGCTCATTTAGATTTGAGAATTATAAATTATCCTGTTATTATATTATTCTAAAGTATATTTAACATTTAGGTTCACAATTGTGTTACCATTAATATATGAAGTTAAAAGAGCACTTTTTATAAGTTAAAAAACATTATCTTCATTTGAAACTCAGAGAATAACCCTTATAATTGTAAATAATTTATAATTAAAAATCATATTGGCAATGCAGAAAATTCTTAGTCTCAGTAATTATTTATAAAAATTATTTTGAAGATGTAATCCTTTGCAATCTATGAAAATTCAATTATAAAAATATTAAATTAAAATCAAAAGTATATTATTATAAAATTTTATTGATAATATATGATGTCATCTTAAACCTTATTTTAATATATTGTCATAACGACAGTCATGTTTAGACATCACATCCTTTATTTTAACTATTATTACTGATGTTTTCAATAGAATAAACTATATAATTAATTAACAAATTAAATTTATTAATTTTCTCCTTCTATAGTACTATTTTTATCATGGAGAAATGCATTTACACTTTTCATCCCTTATATATAGATTATAAAGCATATATTTAACTAGAGGAATTTGACCACTTTAATTTAAGTAATTGATTTAATTTCGGAAATAATAAAAGTTTAGAGACTTTTCCCTAGTAAAATATGATTAGTATAAACTATCATTAATACTTTCACAAAAAATCACTAATTATTATTTAAATTAACAAATGTATTTTTATTCATGGTCTCTGTAAATTATGAATGAATTAATAACTTTTTAGTTTTTAATTATTTTTCTGGCTTTAATAGATACATTAAATTGAATCCATAAGTAATAAAGTTTCTTAATATCGATCATATATGTTTGAAAATTAAAAAATAGTTTAAACAATGAATCAACATAATATATTTATAATTTATAAATTTTTATTTAAAATGAAACAAGATGTTTAAATAAAAAACAAAAATCTCCGCAATTTTAGAAACTAAATAAGTTGAATTAAACATAATGAAGGTACTTATATTTCTGAATTTCCAGATTATTAACCTTAATTTGACTCATTAATATCATTTTATCAAGAAAAATCCAATTTTATTTTAATATTTTAAAAAATAGTGATGAAAACTTGCATATTGCACTTTTACATAATCATAACGTCTAAGATACAAACTAAACAAAAGTTTATCTAAAATATTATATGTACTCTAATAAACAAGCGCTAGCTAAATAGCAATTAATTTTAGAAATTAATAAATGATTTATAAAACATTTGCTAAATTAATATCAAAGTAATTCTTGGATTAAACATGCTACATAAATCTCATATATATTTAATTTTTATCGCACTTTGATACTATTTCATTTAAATATATAGAATTTTACGCAGTTAATTTAATCTTTATGTTTCAAATTACTAATTGTTTTCTATTTTAACAATATTAAAAATATATTTTTTACTTTTTATAATAATTAGACTATTTTTATTTCATGAAATAATTAAAATTAAATAAGTAAATGCTTTATTTTTTTGAAAATATATACAAAATGTTGTAATTGTAGTATTAAAACTTATGTAACCATTAATTTCATTTTTTTATAGAGTGTAAATTTAATGTATTTAGTTATTCACTCTATAAATAATACTAACAAAGATTTCTTTTAAATAATTGATAAATTAATATATAAAATCAAATTTTACTTATGTCATAATTTATTTTAACTTTTTTTCACGTGAATGTTGTTATTTTAAAATAGCTTAAATTAATATAATCAATTATCTTAATATATATCCAATATTATAGACATAAATAATAAATATTATTATTAATTAGCTGGTAAATTATTATTTTATTATGATTGGTTAATATCTAATTAATCATTTATCCTTTAACAAACCCTCATATTTTTAGTTGTAAAGTAACCCATTTTAATATATTAATCTGCATAAGTTTTTTTTATAAATATTATTAATCAAAAATACCCTTATTTATATAATTCTTTATTACTGATATCTATATTGTAACACTTATTTTTCCTTTTTATGTTTTAACTATAAAACTTATAGGGTACTACAAGTAATACCTTGAATAGCACTTTTTCATTTTAACCTATTGTTTATTAAATGCTGATGAGTTATTTACTTTTAAATTCCTTTATTATATGTTTATTAATTTAATATTTAGTTCGTAATTTAATGGTCTATTATTACGGAGCCCTAGTTATTATTTATTTTAATTTATTAATTATAAATTCTTTAAATTTTCCTTGGCTTATATAGTCCTAAATCCCTATATTTTATTTTAACTAAGTATAATTAAATATAAATAATAACTTTTGATAAATAAATCGATCAATATAATATGGGGTTTATATTTTGGTTTGAATTTAAGACAATACTAATAATTAAACTTATATGATAAAATCCAATTAAATTTATAAATTTTTATTATAAAATTTTTTAAATTAAATATTTCTATAATGAAATGAATTACTTAAAAATAAAGAATAGTTTAATTGATAAAATTACAAATCATTTATTTATCCTCATTTATTAATATTTATCAAATGATTCACCATAGTTTATTCCAATATTTAATTGTTATGTTTTTTATTTTATGATTGAAACATATTCATTCCTACTTTAATGTTTTGATTATTCTACCATTCATATTTTATTTTATTATATTTTTCCCTCCACATGCTAGATTACTTTTTAATATGTGTTAATCACATGAGATTAGTCAATTATAAAATTAATTTTATTAATGAATATTATTACGCAAATGAATTATAATAAATATTTACATTTTCTACAAATATCTTCATTATTTATTAATATTAAAAGGTTAAATTCTGATATTAATGATGGAATAAAAAAGACAATTTAATATTATAAAATTTAACAAATATAAGTAGAGTCCTCTTTTAATACATTCATACATTCAAATTAAAATTTGTACTTCCATTGTTATTTTTATATAATATGGTATAAATTTAAATTCAATCATTTTATTTGAGAAAATGCTAATTTTTACTGTTCTTAATAATTTCTTAAAATTAATATAAAGATTTTTTGAAGTAATTATCATATAATTTTATTGTTTAAATTTAATCTTAAATTATATTTTGGTAATATTTTCTCTATATCTTTGCCAGTCAAGTTTATTTATTATTTATGCACTTTCTAAAATGTTCCCCCTATATCAAATATTTTACGATAGCATTATTTCTTGTCTTATTTGATAAAGATGTTTAAATAGAATTTCCTTCTTTTTCCCATATAATTATGTAATTATTGTTTCTTAGTCACAATTAATACATTATGTTTAGCTTTTTATTAGTTACTTGATAAAATGAGACTCCGCATTAGTATTATTATAATTATTCTCACAGTAATTAATTTATGAGTTTCAATATCAAAATATTCCCGATGTATCTACTAATAAATAATAATAATAGCCAATTTGATACCAATTTATTTATAATTAATTTATTGATAAATTTAGAATACTTTTCCAGTTTCTTCATCAGTTTAGTGTCCTAACTTTTTACAAATAATTAAATAATTGCTTTTTTATTACTTATTTATCCATATATTATTAATAATGTTTTATATTTCATAAAGAGAGTATAACCTTTCACTAATAGTTTAGTATTATGATTATGTTTTTACTAAGCAATCTATATTCTAAATTTTACATTTCCGAAATGATACCAAAAACTATTAAATATTTTAAATTTTGGTATTCTTGAGTTTATAGACTGATTATTTCTTAACTTAAATTAATTTTACGCATTCAAGTTTTCCTATAAATAATATCTATATCTTGCATTTTTTTGATTTCCCGCTCTTCTAAAATATAAATATATAATTTGGGAACTTAAAATAATTTTTTAAAAAAATACAGAGTTGGAATAAAAATCTTTAATTAATTTATAATTAATAAGGTTTTATTCATGTTTTAAACTCAAATGCTGATTATATATTTTAATAAAAATATGCTTTTTTGAGTTATTAATAATATAATATACTCTAGATCAGATTTAAACCCTTTTAATTATTCTATTTTATATTTCTATTATTGAGTTAATTTATCAATTACATAAAACTTTCGACAATTAGAAAAACCAAGTTTTATGGGTGAATAAAATCAATTAAAACTTTTTAATAAAGAAACTATCTCTTTTATCGAAGAACTATTATATTTTAAGGAATATATATTTAAGACATGATATAATTTAAAAGCTTTATTAACTAAATAATTTTTATATTAACAATTTACTTAGCATGCTAAAATTATAAAATTATCTACATTATTTCACATTCTGCATATAATTAAATTTATAATTATTTCTTTAATTATAAATGGATTAATGAACTATATTCAATTTAATACTGACATGTAGTTATATTATGCTTTAATACAATTTAAGCAATAATTAAATGGAATGAACAACTGACAATTCAGTTATATTTGTTCTACTTATATCATATAAAATTCAATTGGAATTTAAGATCCTTATTATACTATATTTTAGTTATTGCATGAATAAATACTGGTAATCATTCTCATTCTTAAAATCATATTCAATTACTAAAATCTCTTTTTTAATTTTTATGTTAATGTTTTATCTTCAGAAATAGATGATGCAATTATAGTGATTCCAATATATATTAAAATTATTTTAAACCTTATTATTGAAACATATTTTGCTTAATATCTTAAATAAATCTAATTTTAACCATTAGTGAAAGTTAAGATAAATTGCTCTAACCTTTGTATTTTTATGGTACATAATATACATAGAAATTAAATTCCTCTTATATATAAATATTTTAAGCTCAATTTGATATTATTTAATTTTATGTAAATTTTTTATTTATAATATATAAAACTCGTAAACCATAATTAAATACATTGATAAAAAAAAGTTTACTTTTTATAAATAATATCGCTAATTTTTATACTTTTTTATTTGATTATATATTTCATACATCTATATATTGAAATCAATCTTACAGTTAATATTATATTTTGTCCCGTATTTTATTCTATAATACTTCTATTTTTTCATCTAATATAATAACTTTAAAAAATCCTACTATACATTAGCATCAAATCCTGTTTAAAAATAAAATTAAATCTTAATTTTTAGATTAAATATTTTCCTTACTTGTTGTGATTAGATTAATATACCCTTCATAAATGTATTTAAATAATTTGTACAATTAAAATCTATATTCTATGTTGTTTAAATTAGATTACCAGATTATCTTAAAACATATTATATTCTTTAATATAATTATATTGTACTAGTTATGAAACATTGTTTAAGAAAGTTGAAATAATAAAATCTATGGATCTATTTAAAACACTTATTTAGGTGGCCACTTTCTAGAAGAACCTTATAATTTAATATTAATAATGATAATCTCTATCTATATAAATTGTGTAAATTGTTCAGTCACCTATTGACAATGTAATTTAAACTATTATTTCTTATTTTGCTTCAATTTACTAGAATTATCTGTTTTATTTGTCTAACGTTTATGAATTTATAAATTAAATAATTCCCATTAATTAAAAATGAAAATTAACAATTGATTATGGAGGAAGTCTAAATAAAATGTTTATAAATTATATATTAAATTCCTTACTCCAATTTTTAAATATAAATTTTAAGAATAAATTCCCTAAATATCTAAATAGTAAATTTATAAAACATAGAACATTTAGTTACTTTTTTTATTCTCAAATATTATTTAATATAACATTTAATATTACAGTTAATGTTTATTTATATTTTATTCATAAAATAGGCAACATACTAATTTAATGTAACTTGACTTTTATGGTTTCAGAATAATATACATGTGTTTGTCTTCATGAAATGAATAGATCAGACTGGCCCTAGAAAGTTAAATCTAATTATCTTCCTCCACATTATTTCTTATCTACATCAAGACCTCTAAAAATTAAACAATGGAAGAGAGGACAAGGACCATAACTAAACAAAACTTCACCAATAAGAGCAAAATATTAATATAACAACAAGAGTGATACTAAAAACTGCATGAAAAAATGAATGGGACAGAGGTATTAAGGAAAAAAATTAGAATTTAATATTGAAAAAATTAAGTAAATTATATATTTTTATGTAATTGTGAACTTATAATTTTACCTTGAGTTATTTTTATGAATATAAACATTAATTATATAAATGAAGTTCGAGATACTAATATTTTCTAAATCTCAAATACAAAATACATTCAAGATTTTGATCCTTTTAATTTATTAAATGACATTAAATGTTCAGAAGAAAATCTATCAATTGTAAATCTTTTTTCCTACAATATTTATAATGAAATAAAGATTTTCTGACAAAATAGATCATTTTTATTAATAGCAATGACTATCCCCCAATTATTCTTTATAAAATGTTCAACTATATAATTTATGATTATCTCTTCAAATGTAGAAATAAACTTTGAATTATTTATTATTTTCATAAATCTTATCCCCATTTATGATTAATATTTAATTAATTTTGGTATTTGAAGCCCATTTAATATTTCTAATTCAAGTATATAATTCTTAATTTATTTGCCAAAGCGAAATGTATTGAAAATTTAATGATAATTAATCTTCGTTTTTTATTGTTAATCTTTGCAAATTCCAAATTTTATTAATAATTTCCAACTAATTATAAATATTTAAATTTTATTAGAATCTGTCAGTTAATTTTATTTTTTTATGTTGTAAACCCCATTTTTAATATTATAACATGAATTTCTATAAGTTTTTCATTTAATAAAAACTTTAGGTTAAATCTTGATTCAAAACATTATAAAAGCAATATTACATTATAATTCGAGTTTCCGGAAAAATTAAATAATTAATAAGAACTAGCTTGATTGCATAAAATTAACTAATTTATTTATTATATTGTCAAATTTGAGAAAAACTTTATACTCCCTCTTTATGCCTAAATTAACTAAATCAAATTAAATTTTCATCACAAATATTAATTTAATAATTTTAACTTAACATTTGTTCTCCCCTTGAATTATAAAAATAACTTTAAAGTATTACTTGAATCTTAAATTGTACTAGAGAGTAGGAATACTTTATAGTATTAATGTTAATATTGACATTCGCTGCTACTTCAATACTTTAACCTTACATTAATTTGACATGTTACATCTATTAAATATTTGTAGAAACTATTTTATTACTATTTATACTTAAAATTTGTTTATATTTTACATTTATTATTTTATCATCTATTGCTGATTTGACCATTTAATTATTTATTTAATTAATTATAAATCTATACAAATTTTTTCGGCTTTTATACTCCAGAAAGAAGAATATAAATTAAAATTGTCAGTGAATTTGTGAATTCATAATTAAGTATTTATTGTAGAAGTAGCTATTTTAAATGCAATTTTTACTAGAAATTTAAAAAATTGTATATGATAAAAGATTTAGACAATATTTAAAATTTATAAAATTACGTAATTAAATTTCTTGAAAATTCTTATTTATTTGCCTTTTTAATTTAAAATCCTTAATGTCCTCGTTGACCTTCCTGAAGACCAGGTTCCCACACTCACTTATCTTCAGCATGGGCACTCTCTTCAGGTTCTTCGAGATGTTCAATAAATTATATTTATGATTCAATAATAAAACGAAATCAAATAATGTAGAATAAACTATAAATAAAACATTAATAAAACATTAACTTAAATCATTCAATTTCATTTCTTCCAATAATTATAATGAATATAATTTAAATTTTATCTTATAACATTGTCCATATAAAACCAAGTTATATACTTATTTTCAAACATTACCCAGTCATAGAATAATTTTAAATTAATTCTTTGTCATTTGGTTATATATTATTGAGGGAATATTATTTTACACTTGTTGCCCTGATTACTTATTTCTTCTATGAATTATTTATTGATTTTATTCTTAGAATATTACTGATTTTTATATACTCCTTTCAATTAGCAAATTATATTTTATACAGATAGAAGATATCAAATATGCCCTTTCTATGCTATCTGGTTAGTTATTGAAAATGTACTTTAACCAATTTATTTTATTAATGTTAATATATTTTTGTTAATAGAAGTTTATTTTTAAAACCTAAATTATTCATTATTTTACATGATTATAATGCTTTTTTTCTTCATTGTTTTAAGAAAGTAATTATCATTATCTATTAATATAATTAAAGACTTATTTATATTAGTTATCTAATTCCCTAAAACTTATGTTTCCCTTTATATTAATAGTAATATTTGTAGTAAAATCAAGACTACCCAAACATTTTGCTTAAATTATTACGATTAATTTATGAGTAATTTCTTATTGTTTCTTACTATATGTTTAAGAATATCAATTTTAAAGGGTAAATTATTAACTATCTACTATATCTTTTCCATATTACATTTGATCTTAAACAGATTAAGAATTGAAGATATTTGTAGATCCCATTTATAATTAATTAACTTTTTAGTGCAAAATTTCAAGCACCCTTATTGGTATACAAAATTCAAGAACAAATTCCATTTTTTTCAATATCTTTTTAATTAAAATCTTTTAAAAATACTTTTCTATTACAATACATAAGCAAACCCTTTTTAATAAAGAAATGACTCTAAATTATTAAAAATTAATTATACCCTGCATTATTATTTGTAAAATGGGCTGTTGAAAATACATGTTTAGGAAATTATCTAATTCAATCTATGTTTTTCTGAAGTATAACTTAAGAACAAAATTTATATAAAATTAAAGAAATTTTCTAAAAATATTGATTAAATTATGATTGTTAATTATTTATAGGAAAATTTATACAAAAAATTTTATTGACTTAATAAATTGTAATTCTTAATATTATCATTAATTTTACAATATGTGCTAATATTGTAGGAATACATTTGATTTGGGAAAATAATTTATAATTAATAAATAAATAATTTAAAATCATGGCTGTTAACTTTCTGGAAACCTAGACAATATGGTACTTGTTCGATAGAGAATTCAAAATTAGCTGGACTTTACTATTGGCGGTACCCCTCTATCGCATTCCTGAAGAGTGTTAACTCGACTTTAATTTGACCATTATAAAAAACTAAACAAATCACCCAAAATTAAATTCAATTTATCTCACTCCTACGATGCGATAGAGGGGTACCGCCAATAGTAAAGTCCAGCTAATTTTGAATTCTCTATCGAACAAGTACCATATTGTATAGGTTAAGACAAAGTTAACTGCCACGATTTTAAATTATTTATTTATTAATTATAAATTATTTTCCCAAATCAAATGTATTCCTACAATAATAAAATTTATATATTCTGATTAATTTAAAAAGAATTATTGAAAATTTAATTTATTCAATACCATAATCCTAGCTTATTTAATATCAATATAATAATTTCAATTGATCCCTTTTATTGTAGTTATTATTATATATATTTAATTTTAGTGTTCAATTTAGATTATTCTATGAAAAAGCTAAATAACTAGAGTTATGCTGAAACTTTACTATGAATAGATAGTTAATAAATATACTTATTGATTATTTATTATTAGCTTTAAAATTATTATAACATTCTTAGTAAAATATTGCTATTTTCTTAAGGTTAAATGTCCAGTAAATTTTATTTATTATAGTCCTAATATTTATTATTTTTTAATTTATGAATTATAACTATTCTCAAATTTTCTCGGCTTATATACTCATTTTGAAATTATAAAAATTTTATTTAAAATTAAGGCATATATATTTTTTATTTATTTGTCATTTTTGTCACAATTATAGTATTATATAATTTAATTAAATTTAGATTGATGGATTGTTTTATATAGCCCCCCAGTGTAATGTTAATTATTTTTGGCTTTTTTTATAAACGGCAGGATATACCCAGGGTCTGCTCTGACCAGGCACATAGTCTTGAACAGCATCATTTCAAATTCATTTTCAAATATAGAGCTGTATATCTCAGGGAGTTAAGCAGGCGCGCTCATTTACGTATCGTTGCTTATTGCCACTGGACTTATTTTAAAATATACAACCCATTGAAATATTCTCGATTTATTATTTATAATATATAAATATTTTAAAAAATAAAAAAACTTTAATTTATTTTGTAATTTCTAGGATTTTGAGGAATATGAGAATTACAAGAAAAATATATAATTATTTAAAGAATTTTCTTAGAATAGCTAATTTTAGTTCAAAAGTTGGAAAAATAAAAAGTTTTTGATGTATAAATTAATGTTAAAACTTTTGAATTTATTAATAAATATATTATACAAGTTACTGTAACCGACATTTTAGTATATATTGATAAATAATTATATATTTACATTTAGAGAATTTTTCTAAATTAATTAATAATTTAAATAAAATAATTGATACACCTAGATATTAGATTATATCATTATAAAATTTTAATCATAAATAATTGTAACCCCCACTTAAAAACAGAATTATTCAAGAATTGTAATAAATAGCTCGACAATGAAAGAGTTATAATTTGACTGTTACATAAAAAAGAGTGATTAGTGTTTAATTAAATTTTATTCTTGTTAAAATGAAATAATAATGGGCTACTTCAAACTTTTTTTTAGATATGTTTAGCCTTTGATATCAAGAGTCTCCTTATTATGGAAAACTCTTTTATATGATTATTAATTTAAAATTTTAATTAGGATAATCAAAAAGTTACACTTTGAAAAATTTATTCATCTTATCCAATATAATTTTGTAATAAATTTAAATGATTGTTAATTACTCAAATTATATAATTGCGATTTCATTCTCAGTGATGCTTGGGGGCTTTCTTAATGTTCTCAGTAATAATTGAAATATGAGCAACTTGTTAGGTTTGTGGGTGGAAGTCAGGAGGAGCTGCAAAACCGAAACATTGTGGGTTAACGATTGGAAGTACAACCAATGGAGTTAATTATATTATTATAAAAATTATATTAAAAGTTTTGACAGAAGGGAATGTGGTGCAGCAAGTGCATCCCTCGAAGTCAGTTCTAACAGCGATGAAGTATTCATTTCTGACGAGGTGTCCATGACATGCTGGTTGCATTTGACTCATTTGGAAAGCGTCCTCAAGACTAACTGGCACGACTTTGCCATGCTTTTTCTTAGTCTCTGGAGCTGGGTATCTAATAGAATTTAAGTCAACCTCTAACTCTTTGTCAACTTTATTATCTTATTTTGCATGAACTCCTCCTTCTTGTTTTTATACTAGAGTTATGGTATCTGCGAAAGTGAAACCCTCAGCTTAAATGTGAATATTTTATTCTACAGCCATGCTTAAAAATTGTGATAATTCATGAATATTCTAGATATATACAGAGAAAAATTTAATTATGCGAACGTTCTTCATGTTAAGATTACACTTGGAGTTGTCAAGTGTTACCTTACTATGAGCCTTCTCATTAGGGAAGAAAGTGTTTTTGTCAAACGTTACATCAATTTTTGAGATACCCTAATCTACACAGCACCAAGTAGTAAGCTTGTTTGATTGAAATCCTGCGATACCGCCTTGGAAATTAATTATATTAGCTTTTTATGTACTTTAATTAACTTGATTATACTTATTATAATAATAAACTGGGTGGGTTCTCTCTGATGATAAGAACTTACTTGTACTTCATTTCGTGTTTATCTGATCTTGTTTGCATTTTGCAGCAAATTGTGTACTTTACCTGAGCTTTTGGCTTTCTTTGACTGTGCTTGTTCTTGAAGAACATTGATGATGGAATGTTCTTTGGTAGATAATAAAAAAGAACATTAATAATCATGATTCAGGTAAAATTATTTAAAATTTTCTAAATTTTCAAATTCTTTTTGAATTAATTTATTAATTAATTATATTTCTTATTATTTGTGATATGATATTTAAATTTTGAAGAAATGCTAATTCAAATTTTTTTACTATTAAAATAAAAAATTATATCATTTACAATAATTAATTGATATTGGAAAATTCTAATTGATTAACTTATATTAAGTAGAATTTTTTTCTATAACTCATTTCTTTATTAAAAAAAACCTTATTTATTTATTTCAAAAGTTTAAATAAAATTGATAGAGTGAACTGAATGGGAATGACATAATCTCCTGGAAGTAGGTTACCGCCTGGAAAAACAAATACAGGTTGCTTGGCATCTAAGAGTTCCTTTCTTTAAAATTAAATAAATTATCTATAAATCTATCTTGCCTTCTTTTTCTCCCAATAAGTTTCATGTCTATTTTAAATATGAATTTTAAAATTAATTAAACGAGACAAACTAATTTCACCTTTATTATTGTAGTTTTAAAATAAAAATCTAACTTGATCTCCATCTTGAATTTATCTAGACATTTAAACTAGGAAAGATGCCTTTTCTTTGCCTTTGATCTCCAGGTCAATCACTTATAAATTTTAATAATTTTTATATATAATTGATATCGGATAATTTCATATATTTATTTATTTAATGAATGTGAGTTGCATCAACTGGTCTGTTGATTCTCATGTATATTCTGGCTGTGGCTACTTCCCCTGGTGAGTAGAATGGCTGGTCAGTCTGTACGATGAAATGACCGCAATCAAATTTGGCTCTGCTATCGATATTTCCCATAGTGGTTACAAAATTAAAATAGTTTTGATAAGTTTTATTTTATATAATATAACTCGACAAGATTCTTAAGAATAAAACTTTAATTTGATATTTTCTTATGTTTTATCTAGTATAGTCATACTAGAATAGATTTTTATTGTAGACTGCATAATGAAAGAAATTTTTAATCAATTATAATTAAAAAATAGGAGTAATATTAAGTTGAAATAAGATTTTTTATCAAGTTTTAAAAAGAATTCATTGTGGATATAGATAAAAGCAATTTTTATTCAATTATTTGCTTATTATAATGATAAAACATATAAATATTATTAACTAATGTTGAAATATTATAAACATGGTCACAAAAATTAAAATAATGAGAATAAATCCAAAATTTATTAAATAAATAGAGGATTTACAAATCAAGAGTTAATATGATTGTTATCAAGTTTTTATTAAATTAACTATAAAATTTTTTTTCTTTTTGAAAATGAATTTTCTTAGCTCCACAACTTTTTTTGAACTCTTAAGGTTATTGGTTTATAAGTAATAGATAATTTTTTATGATTCATCTTCATCAAATTTAATTTGGCTTGTAAGGGTTATGCATTTAATTTGTTCCATGAATTCCATGTTAATTACTAGAGTGTGCCTAATTTTAAAACCCAGACCCTACACCTACTGAGAAACCTGGTTGAGAAATTTGAATTCCATGTGATTAATGATTATTTGTGCTAATTCCATGGTTATGAATTGGATTTGTAAAGTTTGAGCCAGTATTAATACTATGATTATGAACAGGATTTGTAAAGTTAGAACCAGCATTAATACCATGATTATGAACAGGATTTGTAAAGTTAGAACCAGTATTAATTCCATAGTTATGAATTGGATTTGTAAAGTTAGAGCCTGTGTTAATTCCATGATTATGAACAGGATTTGAAAAATTGGAACCAGCGTGGAAACCCTAATTAATGACTGGATTTGTGAAGTTGGGACCTCCATAGTAACCCTGTTGGCTAAATTAAGGGTTTCCATAATTAGGGCCATTATTGAAACCAGGTTAGTAAATAAGCTACTGGCCAGGTCTAACCATATTATTGTAAGCTTAACTGGGCTATTAATTTGACACATGAGGGATCTCTGAAATTTATAAGACAGCAGGTTCGTTTACAGTAGGTTAAAAGTCTTATGGAGCTGGTATTCCATGAGGCATCACGTTTGCAGCTGGAAGTACAATAACTGGTGTCTTTTAAATGTAATTTTTAATAAATATCTTTAACTTTAAAAAATCTTTACTGACGGCCACTTGCTGCAACATGTACATTTACCATTGAAGTCTGTGTTTACTGCAAGATTATATTCATTTTTAATAAGTGAACCATGACAAGCTGGTTGCATAAGGTTTAATGAATAGTTGACTCCCATAAATAAATCTGCATCTTTAATAAATATCCTATATAACTAAGTTATCCATATAAACACATGCTTTTTATTATATTATTAAGCTAACTTATAATTAATATAACTAGTATCTTTAAATTTAGTTGGTTGATTTTTTACTTGTACTTAATTTAGATCTAATGAGAGCTCCTTTTCAATCTTTTTATATTGTTGCAATGAATTTTAATTGGGAATTATAATATATCATATATAAAATTAGTGGAAAAAAGTTTAGTAAATTTGATATCTATGGTTTTATTAGACAGGGAATACAATAAAATGTGTACTTTTATGCATGAGGTCTTATTTTCTATCCTATCTACACAGAGTTAGCATGACTTATAAATAGAGTGTTTATTTAATTAATTTTCAATCAATAATTGTTCTAGAGATTAGATTAATTAATACTGCCTTTAAAATACATATGGAAAGTTCTTATTGAATTATTACAATAGTAAAATTTAACCATCTTTTAATTTATTTCATTAATTTTCCTAATAATTTTAATGTAATTTGGCAATATCTTGCTTTTGGACCGCTCTCTGTTCTATTAATTAGGCTCAAGCTATTACTGTACTTATAACCATTCGCCTGAATGCTTATATACTGTTAAATGGATAAGCTAAATTAAATTATTTATAAATTATATTAATATTAGCTAATCACTCCCATGTCTAAGTTGCATCTTGAGTTGTCGATAGTGATTTTAATATTTTTATAAATAAATTTCAAATTCATAAACAACTAGGATAAACATAAATTAATTTTAAAGCTGATTTTAGTTTTAGCTGTTTCATGTGCATAGTAGGCGTTCTTATCAAAGGTCACATCTATTTTAGAAATGCCTTGATTTATACAGCATCCAGATACAATTTTTGCTTCTTAAGATCCATGTATGTCAGATTGAATACTTAGTATAAATATAATAAAAATGATAACAATAATTTTATTTGTTTTTATTGTTAAGCTCTTGATAAGTACAAAAGAAAAGAGAAATTCATTGAAAAAAAGGACTATTTAAAAACAATAAAAGTTAAACAAATATTTTTTGCAACGAAATTTTGAAAACTTGACTTAAAAGGAATGAAGACGATAGAAGAATAGATTTTAAGCAGCAAATTTATAATTTTAAGCTGAATTCAATGCAATTTTATTTAATTTTTACAAGTATTTCCCCCTAAATTACTAACTATAGAATTATTTAGTTTTTATAAATACTTTTGAGCAATTCTTGGATAATAAACGGCTGTTTGTGCTTGTGTACAAACGCAATAGACCTTATTGCCATCTTGCAAGTAATAGAGTACTTCACTTGGACTTGAGGTTGCTCTTAAATGTCAAAGTTTGCATACGAAAAAGTGGAGGGAATACCTGATGGAATTTTTATATAAATCGTTACATATATTCATTTTATAATTTTTTATCTCATTTTAAATTCAATTTTTAAAATTTTTTGTATTTTTAAAAATATATTTGGAACGAGAAATTAGATTGGAAAAACATAATCTCCTGGAAGAATAGTTTAGGTATAGTAAAATATTGTATATTTATCATTTGTTACAAATTTAGAGGAAAATATAAATTTGTATGTTTATAATTGAAATTCTTTTAAATAGATATTTAATACTCTTAAAAGTTCCAGTTGGAAATTGGAAAACTGCCTATCTATGTTCTAAGATTTTTTATTGTTTTATTGAATAAATCAATCATATTAATTTTAGATCTTTCTCTTATTATTAAATTAGAAAGTTAATTACCAGGTGAGGTACCAATCTCACTTAGGACTTTCTAATATAGCTTTCTATTATTTTAAGGCCTACTTAGGGCAAGTAGAGTGTTGCTGGGCGCGATGCATAAGGGGCCAATCGGCGGGGTTCAATCTGCCAGCTATTCACTCCTCAAGTGGGCTAGGGTCCTATAATTTCCCTGCATACATGAGTCACCTGGCATGAGTTCAGCTTCCTAGGTAATAGGGAGCAGGATGAAGGTATGCTCTGCCTTCGAATGTGAGAAGACGAAAACCATTGAAGCTAACGATAAGGATTTTTATCACACATAGGGTTATGGTGCTGAAGCTACTACAGCGAAAGGACTGGGATTACGTTTCCCTGTAGTGGTGGGACAGGTAAGAGTTTTCACAACGCCCTGTCACCAAAACGAGTCCTGTGAGCTCTGTTTTCCGGTTTGTCTCTGGCCAACATCTTGCTTCAGGAGGAAACTAGGTGATAGCGGAGGTGGTTTTTCGGAGTTTTCTACTTCATGACTGCCAAGTCAACTCACTCAGATACGTTTACGTCACGACTAAGATTGTTGGTTTGATTTTAGTATTAACTGGTGAATTATTAAAATATTTGATTTAAAATCATTAAACACATACAAACAGATCTTTCTCTTTTCTTTCTCCTGCTCATAATAGTACTGACGTTAATTTTATTTTTAATATAATTTAAAGTTAAAAGTATTAATACTTTGAAGAATACTTATAATTTATATTAATAACGTTTGGATTCTTGTCTACCATTTAATACCAGAAAATAAACATCGAAGACTTTTTCTCATTTTTTACATTAATAATATTGGATGAGAATTTATTAATAAACAATAAGTTTTTTTAAATATAGCTATGAATTAATAGCATATTTATAGAAAAACAATCAAGCCTAATAAAATAAGAAAAATTAAATTCATTCATTAAATATACCGAAATTCTTTTCTAATTTAAATATAATCAAATTGAGGTTTGAAAAATAAACTGATTTAATAAGCATGAATTCTTAAAAGTTAAAGCGGTTTTTAGACAAAAATATGAAATTTTAGAAAATTTAATACCAATCGAAATTCTATTAATTTTTAAGTTTATAAATTGACATTGACATAGTATATTCTGTATTTTTTTGCATTTAGTTGACATCTCTCTTTCCCCTTGATCTCAATTTCAATCAGCAATCTAATTATTCTACTCAATATTTTATAAGTATGTTATTTAAATAAATGTGAGAAGCATCAATTTGTGTGACCACTCTAACATGGATATTTGCCATTACCATTTCCCCTGGAGAGTACAAAGGCTTTTCTGTGACTAGTACAAAATAGGTGCATCCTGAACTTGTAGTTGCTTACATATCGTGATTGACTTAGGTTTTAATATTAATTACGTATAATTGAATTTATGAAAATAAAAATTTAATTTACAAAACTTTCACTCAAATAAAAGGCATTTAATAATAATTTAATTAGCAAAATATTAAAATTTTATTCTGCTTAAACCCAAAATGGCATTATAAAATTTTAAATAATATTCCAAAAAAAAAATTAATAAAATACTTGAAAAGCATAATCTTAATATATTAAGCTAAAATTTTAAGTGTAAACTTAAGATCTAACTTTAATATATTTAAAAAAGTTTAATTAATAAATAAATATTTGAGTCTTAACTTAATGAACAATAATATATTTATAAACCACTGTTTGCTGCTATTATAAATTTTAAATACTATTTTAAAAGTCATATCAATCGAGATTTAACACAATTTTTACATGAAAAATAAAATTGTTAGAATAAATTACATAAAACTTATTATTTAAGAACTTTCTAATATGCCATCTTTACACTCTCATGCTTAAAATGAAAACAAAATCAATTTTTTAATCCATGGATATATATCTTATAATTGACTAGGTTTATACGATACTTAAAAGTGAATAGGATTTTTATGAATAGAAGTTTTAGTTCGTTTAATATTTAGAATAAGACCAACTAATTCTTAATACTGCATGCATATCCAGAAATCTCTACATATTATGAATTTTTCAGTTTACATTTTATGAAAAATTGGTAAATGTAAAATTTACATGGGGATTTTATTTAAGCATTAAAATTTTTGAAAAACCCCATATATATTGTTGATGTACAATTTATGTTTAATCTTAATGAATTTTAAATTATTTTAAATCCAATTCAAATCAAATTAAATGAGTACCCTATATATTTAAAATTCTTTCAATTCAGTTGTACTAAATTGAAAAAATTGAAATTAATACAAGTTGATTATTTTATTAAATTTTATATTAATTACTTTAAAGTTTTAGGTGTGGAGTGAAGATACAAGGAAGTATTTATCCTTAAAATATTTAAATAATAAATTCTTATTGAAAATTAAAGACTTAACTTTAGTTTGTATTGACATAAAAATGGTTCAGATTTTTAAATGATTTATTATATCGAAAAACGTTTAAAGTATTTATTTATACATTTTCTATATAAATATTTGAAAAAATAAAATAAATGTAAATAATTTTTATTTAATCTCTTAAGTTATTATTAAATTAGAAAGTTAATTGCTAGGTGGTACCAACCACTTGGGACTTTCTGATAGAGCTTTCTACTACACTAAGGCCTATCGAGGGCAGGTAGGGGTTGGTGGGCGCAACGCATGAGGGACCAGTTGGCGGGGTTCAATCTGTCAGCGTACACTCTTCGAGTGAGCTGGATCCTAAGATTCCCTGCATTAGATGAGTTACCTGGCTTGAGTTCAGTTTCCTAGGTAATAGGGAGCAGGATGAAGCTACGCTCTGTCTTAGACAGTGAAAAGACGAAAACCATTGAAGCCAACGAAAAGGATTTTTCTCCCACTTCGGGTTAGGATGCTGAAGCTACCACAGCGAAGGATAGGGATTACGTTTCCCAGCAGTGGTGGGACCGGTAGCGTTTTTCTCCATCTTCTGTATCTAGTTGGATCTCATGTGCTCTGTCCCCAGGTACAAACTAGGATGACATCTTGATTTTGGGAGAAGACTAGGCAAATGCGAGACTGGTCTTTTCGGAGTTTTCTACTTCATGACAGCCACGTCACGGAATTTGCCACGTCAACTCACTCAGATACGTCTACGTCACGACTAAGATTGATGGTGTGATTTTAGTATTAAACAGTGATATGTTAAAATTTATTTGATTTTAAATCATTCAATTCAATCTCTTATATTTAAATTGGGATTTAAAACATTTAACTTATTTTAAATGTTAATAAAAACATTCTTTCATTAATCTTTCTTTTTATAAATTAATTAAAAAATATTTTTTTATTACAAATAAGTATTTAAGGTTTATCATAAATTTTAATGGGCAAGCTCACGGAAAAAAATATAATTCACAAATCTTGCTTTTAAACATTGATGTGAAATAAAAAGATAAACTTCTCTAAGTGAATAATAAGATATCTCCAATCCTCGATTATCAAAATTAAGAATTAAAAATATAATATTATCATTAATTTTATATGATGAGAGTCTAGATTAAAGAATTCTTATTAAATCATTTAATAAAATATTTACATATTAATATATGGTGACATTACGTTGAAAATAAAATATATGCATGTATTCTCCAATATTTATAGAAAAAAATTAAAACAATTTATAGGTAATTAGTGTAAAAAAATGAAAGAAGAAATATAAAATTTATTTAACTTTTTATATAATTATATAATTAATAAAACTTAAATAATGGCAATATTATATTTATTATTAATTTGATGCCTAATTTTAATCCTTAATATTTGTGCATCTAATTTTAGAGAACAATAATATTTGTAACTTTAAGAATTGATTTATAAATATTATTTAATTCTTGGAATTTATTTTTTTTATAATAAATTTAGATAGATCATAATATAAAAATTATTAATTTAGCAACCTTAATTGAGAAACGTTGCATAAAAATTTCTTGAATAAAGTAAGACAACAAACAAGGGATAAAAAGTGGAATAAAAAAATAAAATACTTTGGGTTGTTAGGTTTTGCAGTCAATTTTTGTTATAATTTTAGCTCAAAATAATAGACATTCAGTTATCAAGCTTTAATCAATATACATTTATACATATTTCCATTATTTCACGAACTTTGACCTTTTTATTGTTCACACCCTATTTTTAACTATTTGAATAAATAATGGAATTTTAAAAATTTATCAGAATAACTTAAAAGCTGATAAATTTTATTTAATTATTATTATTTATAATTTGATTTATATTTATATAGTTAATGGAAATTTTTCTGAATTAAAATTTGTATGAATATTTTTCAAATTAATATTGACTTTCAATTGCGAATCAATATTTTTTTATAAAAAATTCAGCTAATGTTTAAAAAATTATGATTTTGTCATAAAAAATACATTTGTTGCTTAAACAATTTGAAATATACTTACTTTTAATTTTTTAATATTTCTAAATTAGATAATATTGGGAAATTAGAGAAATAGAAATAAATTGTATAAAAGTACATTTTAACAACTACTCTAATTAATTATATATTTAATTGTGATATGATTTATATAATGATAAAATTAGATTAATTGTTAAGATCAAGTTTGCTATTTGTTTAAAAATATATTTGTGAGCAAAGTGTGCAAAGATATCAGGTTGCAACTAGGTGATAGGATGTGTGCACATAATAATATTGCATAAATATATTTATTATATATTTAATTATATAAAATGGCACTCGTTCCAGTTTACACGGAGATGAATACTCCGTTAAGAATACTATGCTAATAAGGATTGGTGAATTATTTATTTGCGACGACCTAGTCATTAGATCAGCTAAGTTTCATGTAGAAGCAAGATCAATAGTAAAGGAGCCTCATGTACTCTTGATAAATAATATATATATATTAAGTGATTTTTTCACAGATACAACATCCTAAATCAAAAGGTTATTGGAAGGCAAATGATATGCGGTGGACATCAAGTTGGGGTGAGACATCGGGGCAATTAAAATGCTATATTGTAGGAATACATTTGAATTTGGAAAATTAAATTAAATTAATTATTTAAACTATCAAAATCTTGGCAGTTAACTTTCTGGAAACCTGGACAATATGGTACTTGTTCGATAGAGAATTCAAAATTAGCTGGACTTTACTATTGGCGGTACCCCTCTATCGCATCGTAGAAGCGAGATAACTCGACTTTAATTTCACAATAAAATCTACTAAACAAATCACCAATATTTAAAGCCAAGTTATCTCGCTTCTACGATGCGATAGAGGGGTACCGCCAATAGTAAAGTCCAGCTGATTTTGAATTCTCTATCGAACAAGTACCATATTGTCCAGGTTTCCAGAAAATTAACTGCCAAGATTTTGATAGTTTATATAATTAATTTAATTTAATTTTTCAAATTCAAATGTATTCCTACAATAATACGATCATCACAACCAACAATCTACGTTGGACAGAATGATTGCCGAGGAGAAAAATTGATTTGAGTAGAGGTACATCACATTGACTCAAAAAGTGGGGGGGTCAGGGAAGCTCGTTTTTCCTTTTAATGCCTTATAATTGGCAAATTATCTCTTTAATAGATCAGATGATGACAACATTTCTAGCGATGAAGAAAAAAAATAAAAATAACCAATAAGACTAAAACAAGAATAGATTGAGCACTATAAACACCGAAACATAAGATTATTGAACGAATGCCATGTTTTATAATTACTTTAAATAATAAATATATAGTTATGCAATATTAATATGTGCACACACCCAATACCCAAATTACAACCATTTATTTTTGCACATTTTGCACACAATCATATATTTTAGTAATTAATTAAATTTGGTCATAATCTAAATCATATCATAATTAAATATATAATTAATTAATGGCAGTTGTAATTTTGTACTTTTAAAGGATTTATTTCTATATCTCTAATTTCCCAATATTATTTATATCAGGAGTATTAAATTATTAGGAAGAAAGTATATAATGAAAGTTAAATATAATGAATAATTGACCTAAAGAGTTATTAATTATTTATTTCAGTGATTTAGTTATTATTAAAATGGAGAACTTTAATTTTTAAAACTTGATGATGATATCGATTCAAACTTCAACATCGCAAGTATGCCAAGTTAACTTACCAAAGGTAAGTTAATTAGATTCTTAAATGGGATATATTGAGGAAGATTGAATGAAGAGCAAGTCGTATGTGCGTTTCCTTCTCTGTCATTACTCAATACAAATTTAGGAAGGATCCTTGATCGTTGCTAAATAAAAATCAATATATTCTAGGGATCAGTCATCCTTCTTAAGACAGACTGCCATACTTGCCTATCTGATATTAATTTATATTATTTTTTTTAACTATATAATAAAAATGTTTGAGATTCAAAAAGTGCTCATTATAATCTTTACCCTTTATAAAAATGGAGTGTTGGAATAATTAAAACTAAAAATGAAATGTAATAATTTTTTAATAAAAAATTATTAAAAAATAACATCAATTTTGGAATCTAATTGTTTTTCAAAGTTATAGACAAAAATGCATTAAATTATAAAGATAACTCAAAGATGATTTAAATTCAACTTTTATTAAAAAAATAAATCATATTAGTGACTGTTTAGATTATTTAGTTTGTGTTTAATGATTCAAATTAAATAAATTTAACATATCACTGTTTAAAACTAAAATCAAACCATGAATCTTAGTCGTGACGTACACGTATCTGAGTGAGTTGACTTGGCAAATTCCGTGACGTGGCAGTCATAAAGTATAAAACATCGAAAAAACCACTTTCCTTATTAACTAGTCTCCTCCCAAAATCAAGATGTCATCCCAGTTTGTACCTGGGGACAGAGCTCGTAGAATTCAACTAAACTATAAGGGAGTGGAGAAAAACGCTTACCGGTCCCACCTCTGATAGGAAACATAATCCCTGTCCAGTTTATTGAGTTTAATTTTTTAAAAATGTAATAATTTAACTGTAAATTTTTATTTAAGAAACTTATTTATCTATAGAATTTATTACGGGATATTAATTAAAGTTAAAATGATTTTTTTAAAAAAAAATTTGATTGAAAAATATTAATAAATTCTTATGTATATTTGCCATTATATATAATAGCAATAGTTAAGTGGCCCACACTTAAAATTTACATCAATTGACAATAAAGCATGATTTTAAATTAATTTCTAAACTAGTTCAAGAAAATTGATAAAGGCATTCATATTTTTATTATTTAATTATTTATGCAAAAAATATTTTAAATAATAATTTAATTTAGAAAGATTTCTTTATTTTTTTAATAACACTTATGTTAAATACTAATTTATTTTTAATGAAAATCCTTTAATTAATTTTTTAATAAATTAAATAATTTATTAGATTTATTTAATTCTAATTAAATAATTATTAATATTCATTTTAAATATTAATGAACCGTTGAAAATAAAATTAATTGACAAATTAGTGAATATATAAATAACCAAAGATTAATTTTGCTTTTCAGTATATTCAATAATTGGAAATATTTCATGAAATTCATCAATAGAAAATTAATAATTTTTATTTTTATTCTTCGCTTATATGATTTTAATATTTTTAAGGATTTATCACCATTTTAATTTGAACTTAAGCCAAATCTCATTAATATTCTGGATAAGCCTTTATTATTTCGTATTCAAAACCCCAAAACCCCTAAATAAGGTTTTTAAATCCATTGATTTGTAAGGAATTTGTTAAAGGTTGGTTGATTTGTTTATACTAAACTAAATTTGCAAGCTATTCCTTCTTTTTAATTCTAGTTAATATTCTTTTTTTTGTTAAAAGCAGTATAATATGCATCGCAAATAAATATACATAATTATTTATTTTATATTAAAATAATATTAATAATAATTTAATTTAAACAAATAAATAGCTTTATAACAAATGAAAAAACCTTTATTAAGCTTATTGGTAATTATTTAATAATTTAATCAGAATTATATAATTAAGAAATAGATAAATTTTGCATCAATTAAAATTGTTTGAGTATCGGCTTTTAAAATGATAATATTGAATATTTTGATAGAATAAGGAATAAAATATTTTTTTAAAAAGTTAAGTTAATTCTATTTAGATTTTTTAATTTTTCATTAAGAATAAAATTAAATTCATGAATTTAACTTAGCGATAATATTTTATCCTCAAATTTATTTTTATAAGAAATTAATAGAATAAAGTTCTATCACATTTCGATTAGTGTAAATTCTATATAGAATTAAGGTTGAGTTTAAAAGGAATATTTTATAAAAAACTAATTAATAGAATTTAATGTAAAGTCTTTTTTACTTAATTATTTATTAGCTATATTAGCTTTATTAATATGTTAAAAAAAGTGAAATCATTATAAATTAAATAAGGGAAGATTACATTTTTAGAATATTTTATATATTATAATATTTATATATTTAATGGATGCATCACCAACTTTTTAAAACTAGGTGATGCATCCGAAAATTAAAATTATTTACTAAATATGCTTAATCAAAGACTTTAACTGATATAAAAAAGAATGATTGGGGTCTATATATGATGAAGAGAATATAGATTTAGTATTTAAACTGAGCTATGGATGTGGTATATACAAAAGAACTAGTCAGCAGTAATGAGTTATAAATCTTATGACTGCTCTTAAAGCGAAGTCCATCAACTGTTAGCTCTCACTGTTTGCTATTTATTTATTTATTTAATTAAATCAATAATAGATGAATTCTAAGTCTAAGAGGATGTCAAAGTTCCTATAAAACATATTAACTTACTTTTTAATTAAAAACAGAAATGTACTGGGCTCACAATTCACTTGATAAACGAATAACTATGTTCACCGCCAGTTCCCTGAGTTGAAGATCTTTGATTAGTCTTTAGCAAAACAATATTAAAAAAATGGTATCTCTTACAAAGGTGCAAATCATAGCAGTAGAGTGATTGATTTAACTCTGCAATTTTACAACAATAACTTAACTTATATTTATAATTAAATGCAGAGAGCCCATAGAATAATATTAAGTATAAAAATGCTGACTAGGCTGTGCTTACCTTCAACACTTTTATTTACAAGTCTTAGAATAAGATATAGTATTATACATGTACATGACTACGTGGTCTAGGATAAAACATTAGTAATTCTAGGAAGTATTATCGTGAATACTGGTATTTAAACTAGAAATAAATATTTAATATAAGCAGAGGTATTTGAAGTATATTTTTTTTATTTGAAGTGTGAAAGAAATTACATCATTAATTTAGCTGGTATAGATAATAGAAGGTACATAAGGAAGCTAAGCACATTTAAAAATTGATAGAAAGTATAATTCCTTTTAAGTGTCATAAGTAGTGCTCTCATACAAGAGGCTTAAAGAAGAATCTTTTAAAGCTCACAAAAAAGATATAGAACTTGAAGATTTAGACACTAAACTGAAGTTGCTATTCAAAATAAAAGCAAGAATCTTCTTTAAGTTGCAGAACTTTAATAAACAGATGAATCAGAGTATGTGAGGATAGCATGTAAATTCTCAGCATCAGAGATCACTAAAATCATGATTATATCAATACAAAATAAAAATTCCAATACTTGCATAGATTGAATTAGATACTTCTCTCTAAAGCTACCTAATTCTAAAGGACTCCTATGACAAGAAAGTATTTAAGGATCATCAGTATCCTTAAAAGGTATATCCTTTCAACTATTTCCTTAGTGATGAAATATATAAAAAGGATTTTACTAATGAGTGATAAGTAGTCACTGAGGCTAAGTTTAAAGAGTGCATATACTTATTAAAGCTAGATGCTGCTCTCCTTGCCAAAGATTATGTAGCATTAAGATTACTATTTTTAAAAGACCCTCAGAGATTTCATGTCTGATCATAAAAATCATAGATAGCTTGTATTTTAACAACCTAAACCATGCAAGGTATAAATAACCTTCATAAGTAAGACTTTGTAGATAGAAATATGAAGCCAGAGAATGTTATTTTGAACTTTTCACTTGTAAGAGTGGCTATTACTTAATTCAATAGAGCATTAAGAGTGGAAGTGTTATAGAAATTCAAGGCAATTATCCAGAAAGAAAAGACTGTTGAAATGGAGATTTTTAATGTGATATTTAGGCTTTATCGTCTACAATAATTGATGAGGTATGCCTCGCAACGATTACTACTCTACAAGGTGCGAGAAAGATGCTAAGCAATAATCAACCAGTTTATAGACAAAACTAAATTCTCTTAATAATGAAATAAATGGTTGAGTCAATCATAATAAAACCAAATTCAAAATCAGACATATCAATAAATCAGACAGAGTTGTGTTTAAGTAAACAAAACTTCAGACCCCTACCACATGATCCAAAAGTGCATTTTGAGTATTAAATTAAATTTATTTTTACTTTAAATTTTACATTAAGACCTATATAAACCTCAATCTCATTCAATTTCCCTACAAATCAAAGCATTTTTATATCTCATTAAGGGGTTTTAGGTTTTGATTATTGGCATGTATAACGAATTTTTCTCTAATTATAAGGAATTTCTACAAGTTCTAAAAGAGAAGCTTCGTTTAGAATTGGATTAAAATCTAATGGCATCGAAATCATTTCACCAAATGTGCTTTGATATTGAAGTAATATCACTGGAGTCTAAAAAAATATAAATCAGCTTATTTAAATAAGTTAACTTGTTTATAAAAATTCTCAAATGAAGGCAGTTTAGTAGAAGCGCAAACACCATCAAATTTGGTGTTAAACACAAGATTATACTCATTCTACACAAGCATTCCCTGGCAAGCCGGCTACAAGGCACTCATTGGATAACTTATGCCTGTGGATGATATTCCAGCTTTTCAATAAATTTTCTAGCTTAAAAACATAATAGCTAAGAACTTATTATAGTTTAAATTGAGCTTGTTTGATTTGAACTGGATAGTTTTTCACTTGAATTTCTTTGAGATCAATTGAAACTTCTTTATCAACCTTAGACCTTGCTTTTGCGCCAGTTTCATTTTTATCAATAATTTTCAACTTTGTTTTGTAATAATAGTCATTTGCTCAGATAACTAAATTCTGGTAAATTATAAAATTACTTTAAAAATTGAAGTGTACAGATATTTTTAAATTTTAAATTAAAATAGTGGTTTAAGGTTATAAAATTAAATACTAGGATTTTTACAAATAAAATTTCTCCCATTCTCTCGATTTATATTTTGATTATATAAAATTAATGTTATAATAATAATGTGTAATAATTTTTGTAACAACAAATGAAATTTGGACTTTAAATTATATAAATTTGTTTTGCCTAAGTTAAATTAATAGACATAATTCATATTTATTTTCTTTATTAATAGTTATAAATAATATAATTTATTTGTCAAATTAGAGGCAAATTTCTATGAATTGTCAAGCAAATTAAATCATGTTATAAAATTTTAAGCTCATTGCTTTCAAGTTCACATTGCATTTTGAATTGTCAATGGAGATATTAGTTTTTATTTTTATATATATATTAAAGTTCATAGAAATTTTAGTTTTGATAGATTCATGAACAAAGTGAGAATTTTTATCAAGGGTTACATCAATCTTTGAAATGCCTTAGTTTATGCAGCAACCTGAAACAACTTTTGCCTCTAAAGATTTATGTATATTATCTTGATAACTCTAATTAAAAATAAATAGTATTTATTTTGATATATATAAAATAGTTATAAATTCAAATAATAATATATATCTATACTTTTTATTTATTTATTCTTAGTTTATTAAAGCTCTTGAGCAATTATTAGATAATAAATGGCTGTTTGTGCTTGTGCAAAAATCGAGTATGCCTGATTTCCATTCTGCAAGTAATTGTGTATTTCACTTAGATTTAAGGTTATTATTTAATGTCGAAGTCAGCATACGAAAATGTAGAGGGAATATTTTCAGGAAATTTTTGATTATAATGTTTCTAAGCTTAAAAAGATTCTAGCTTAAATAAATACTCTAATTTGGTTAATATAACTATAAATAGATTAAATTAATATTAAATTTATAGGAACAATGAATTATACTGTAAAAGTATGATCTCCTGCTTCGAAAGTTAAAGGATATGTCATTTGCAATTAATTTGCATATTTGATTTACTAATATGATAATTAAAGTTTAATTTAATTAAATTAATAATGATCATATTTTTCATTATTTATTATGTATTCCCAAAAGTTCCATTTGGAAATTGAAAAACTGGGACTCTGTGAACTAAGATTTTTAATTAAGATTGAAATAAATAAAAAAATATTTATAGTAAATTTAGATCTTTCTCTTTTCTGTTTCCATTTCCCAATAATATTCACGTTTTTTATTATTTATAAAAAATTGGTTTACTAATTTTAACATTTTATTATACGAGTTTTTATATTGCTTTTTAATTTGACGTGTCTCTTCTTGTCTCCTACCTTAAACTTAGAAACCTTTTCAATTTATTGAAATGTTTTAATTTAAAATTAATTTTTTACATTTTCTTACAATAAATAAATTAAAATGATAATATTTAGAATTTTTAAATAAAAGAATAACAATTTTAATTTAATATTTCATTTAGATATAACTTAAAATTTTTAAATAAACTTTCAAATATCAAACAGCTCTTTAGAAATGAAGTTATTATTTGTATAAGTAATCTATATACTAAGAAGTAGCCTATAAACAAAATATTGAACTATAAAATTTAAAATATTTTTTATAAATAAGTATATGTTCTCACCTAGACACCCCTTACTCTCCCTTCTCACCCTAATATAAAATATGACCCCCCCTTAGAATAAATTTTATAGTTTTTATGAAAACATATTATAGACTTTGAATCATGCTCTCTCTGAACACCTCGATCTTAAGTCAATATTAAAAATATAAAACATCATAAATATTTATAAAAAAATTCTTCCCTGCAAGTAGGAATTGTTAAGAGTAATTTAATTTCGTTATTCGACTTTTGTTAATACATGCTCTCATAGGAAAACATTTCAAATTCAATTAAATTTTGCGAGACATTAATATTATATATTAGTACTATTGGTTAGCTTGCCCAAATTTTATATTTATAAAGTATATTTATCTCTTAAATCGTTTATACTTTCCTTTATTCTAAAAAGTATTTTGATTAATTTTTTTACTTTTGTAATCATTTTTATATTAAAGAAATTATTTGATAATTAAGATAATGATAAGGATTTACAATGAAAAAAATTATTTGTAAAAGCAATTTAATGTAAAATAAAGTAAATCATGATTTTTTTAATAAAATCTTACAACATTAATAAATTTTTATTGATAATTTCTATAATATAAATTAATTAGGAAGTTAGTTAGTTGATTAGTTAGTTTTTAGCATTAAACTAAAATCTGGATATACGAAATCAATTCAGTAGAATAATTCAAACATATTCAGTATTTCGAAACTATGCCAAAACCGGTTTGTCAGAATGTTTTTTAGTTTAAATTAATTAAAAAGGAAGCAAGAGCTTTTTATCAAGATTTTAATTTAATTTAATATTACTTAATAACCTATTATAATATTTGTATAAAAACTAGATTTGTTGGAATTTGAACTTACAACAATGTTTATAAGCCTCAGGTCTTTGCCATCTAAACTTGTGTTTATCATTTGTTCTTAATAACTAAATAGGTTAAAAGTATCCTGATTTAAAAGTCATAATGAAAAATATAATTGATAATTTATCAAGTTAAAAATAATTTCTCTATCACATCAAAAGAAATGCTTATAGTAGCGAGATTTTCCAAAACTAAACAGCTTAATTAATTTAAGGATTATTAAAATTTAAATGAAATTGACAAAGAACCTCTCTTTGCCTTTCCAGTTAAATTTTAGTTTTATAAAAAATAAGGTATGTCTTTTTAGAAATTGAATGAAGAAAAGATGTTGGTATTAAATAAAAATATTTGAATTGGATAAGGATAACTTCATTTCTAAAAGTTAATAGCTTTATTCTTAATAAAACTTATGTTTAGCTCGAAAGTCATAGTGGGAAGAAATTTTTGATAAAAAGCAATTTTGTCAAGTAAATAGCAACCTATAAGAAATTAAATATAAGGAAACGCTAAAAATTAAAAGATTGGAGCTCAAAACATGGTTTTTATTTATTAATTGATTGAATAATGAATTGAATTTATTGTAGGTTTAATTAAATGCCTAAAGTAACTTATTAAATAATAAATAAAATATTAATTAAGTTTATTTATGACGTGTCATAAAATCCTTATTCCAAAAAATTTCTTAAATTTTAAATTCTGTTAATTATCAATTAAATTAATAAATATTTACAAAAGTAAAAAGTTGATCTGATTACTTTCTTATAAATACGTAGAATAAGTAGAATAATGTCGATTTAAAAGATTAAAATATTTAAATATTAAATTTGTTTAGGTTAATCAACAGAAAGAATTTTAAAAACTGAATGTTGCTGAAAATTAATTTCAATGAAATGGTTTCCTATGAGAGCATGAATAAACAAAAGTCAAACATCTATTAACGCATAAAATAAAACAATTAAGAGCAATTTAATCTTGCAGAGGAAGATTTTTAATGAAAATATTTATGATGTTTTATATTTTATAAAGTGACCAAAGATAGAGGTGTTCAGCAAGAGCATTTTATTCAAAAAACAAATCTCTAATAATATGTTTTCATAAAAAATTCAAAAAAATTATTATAATAAAGGGAGTCATATTTATTGGTGGGAGAAAGGAGGGTAGGGGTGTTTTGTTTAGATCAAGAATAGCATGTAAACCAAATAAACTTTCATGTTTAATTTAATTTATTGAAATTAATATTATCGGTGATTAACCAATACTCCTTGTTATTACTCTAAATTTCTTAATATTCAGTTTGCTTCTCTCTTTCCCCTTGATTTCAATTTCAATATACAAAATGTTAATTATATACTGAAAATGCTAGCTATGTATGAATTAACTTAGTAAATGTTATAGGTATCAATTTTAGTAGCAGCCCTCAGATGTACATTAGCTGTAACGAGGTCGCCTGGAGAATAAAAGGGCTTGTCTGTAACAAGTGCGAAGTACGGGCAGCTTGAATTCGTTTTTTCTTCCTCTGGTATAACTAGGGATTACATATTATGATAAAAAAGTAAAATATATATCTCTATGTTTATTAGTATTATTATTATTATTATTATTATTATTATTATTATTATTATTATTACAATTTTGAAAGTTCCAATGAAGATTCCATGTAGGTGTTTTATCTCAAATAAAAAAAATATTATTATATCTATTACTCAAATAAAATTCAATTTAGATTTATTATCAATAAATACTGCTCAAAAATAAAATTAAAGTTCAGCTTCAATCTTAATAATTATTTTTATCTTATAACTCTTTCTTTTTATGCTAATGTATATGATTATAAATATATTTGGGAAAATTTTTAATTAACTATATTATAAATATTTAAGTAAAATTTTCAAAATATATTAAAACTCTTTTATGAAGATAAATTTCTAAGAAAGTATCTTAAACTAATAAAAGTTTTTTCCTAACAATTTTATATTTTATAGTCATAAGCTGACTTTTGGACTTAAACTTAAAATTATATTCATATTAATTTGATTTCTTATTTGTAAATAGATATTTTTAATTTCACTTTGATCCTTATCAAATTATAGAAACCTATTAGATTTTATATAAATTATTCATACATATTTCCCGAGACCACAATTAGGAATTATTTATTAAAGCACTTAAAGGATGATAGATAAACTTATCCCTATAACAAGTAAGGAGAAAAGAAATTTTTTAAAAGTATTTTTTATGTAAATTCATACAAAATTATATTAAAAAATTATAAGTCAGGGACTTCTTCGGATACAAGAGACTTCCTCCCCTAATAACAATAAATATTTTTTAATTAGGAAAAATTTGGAGAAATATTATTTAGTTAAAAAAATATATATTTTAATGATTAAAGATCAAATAAGCACATATTTTAGTGGTTTTTAACAACATTAATAAAAGTTAAATTCATTATTTTTGTTTAGATATAAATTTTTATATATAAATAATGAATTTGTTTAATTTGTTTATAAACTGAAATTCGTTCATAAACTATTTTAACAACATAACAAATGTATTCAGTTTAAAATTTTAGATTTAATTTAGTATAATTTAGCTTTTTAGTTTTCATTCTGAGGTATAACTTTTGCTTCTATTTAAGCATTCTTATTGAAATTTTTATTAAACAGTTACTTATATTTAATATATGGATTTGATCTAATTTAATATTTTAATTTATTACAAAATAATTAGTAAATTTTGTAATCTTTAAGCAAAATTAATATTTGTTTTAAATATTAGGTTATTTTTGAAAAAATCAAGTTGATAATAAAAGATTTAGACAAAAATGGAAGAGTTTTTTTAATAATAATTTATTAATTAAAAATGGAATCATTTGATCAGAACAACTAAGATGCTAATAGCAATATTTCTAAAGTAATATTCAACCTTACATGAACAATTTCTCTTATTTAAATATGTTAAATAAAATCATATATAGGATGTTAATATGGAAGATCAGAACCAAGAATAAAACTAAGCTTGAATTTAAATTTATAAAATTACAACATTACCATATATTATATATTTTTATAATTTCTATTAATATCTTTAACCTTAACTAATGAATTAGGTATTAGACTAATTGAAGCTTTTATTAAAAGTTCTATATAACTAATATCTTAACAATCATATACTATTTGAGCAAGATTTATTTATTTTTTAACTTTAAATATATTCGATAGATCATTTTTGCAAATTTTTGACATATGTGAATTAGTAATTCATGCTAAAGGCTTGATTTCATATTTTTCCAGATATAAAATTTTATTTATGTAAATAAAGTTTGAAATATTATAATTTAGAACTGAATCCAGTTAAAATAATTTCTATTACTGATTTAAGCAATGTATTACTCTGTGGATTCCTATATGTTTAAAAGAAATTATTAATTTTAATTTGTTTTAAAAGCTTAAATTGAAGAGTAAAGTCAAAGAGATTAATTGCAAGATCAGCAATAGTAATAATATTTAATTTAATTGGAGGAAAAGAGAGCTTACATTAGTTAAATACTAGAGCTTTCGCATAATTAAATGATTGAAGGTGATAAAAACTTTCAACAATTTTATTATAAGGATGCTCATGCAGTGTACATTTAAGCTATTGAGGGTTTTATGAAGTTGCTCAGAATGACTTAAGATGATTAAAATTTCCAGAATTATCTCAAGGAAAAAATATCTTACACTATGGACAGAGTAAGTTAAAAATTGCTTTTTAAAAAATATTTTTGATGATAGGCTGAAAAGAGTAAGAACTATCTCTAGACATAATTCTAGAACAAGAACAAAGCTGGGTACTATAATCAAAATGTCAACAATGAAGCTTTAAATTTTCTTAAAAGTGTGTTGTAAGAGAGGATTGAAGATAATCATGTTTAGTCAACTTCAGCATAATCTTAGATCATTAGCAAAATTTAAGATTTAGAATAGTCTTCAGTAAAGCATTAAAGTCAACAGAATTCTTAACCCAAAACCAATACTTCTCAGGTAGATTAGCCCAAGAAAGTGTCAGTTTTAGACAATGAGCTAGTTCGTTAAATTGAAGACTCCATCATAGACAGATCACCAAACATTAAATGGGATGATATAAAAGGTTTAGAGGATGTGAAGAAAATTTTGAAAGAAACAATTGTGCTGCCAACTCTCAGACCAGATATTTTCAGAGGTATACTTTCACCAGCTAAAGGCATTTTGCTTTATGGACCTCCAGGGACCGGTAAAACTATGCTAGCAAAAGCTATTGCAACTGAAATCAATTGCACATTCTTTAATTGTAGTGCAGGAACCTTGACATCCAAATGGATGGGAGAAGGAGAAAAGTTGGTCAGAGCTCTTTTCACAATGGCATATGAAAGAGAGCCAGCTGTCATTTTTATTGATGAAATTGATTCAATAATGGGAACCAGAGGAGGCAATGAGCATGAAGCTTCAAGAAGGCTGAAAACTGAGTTCTTAGTCCAATTTGATGGAGTGAACTCCAATTCTGACAAGAAAGTTTTAGTTTTAGCAGCTACAAACAGACCATAAGATCTTGATGAGGCAGCATTAAGAAGACTTACCAGACGTATTTACATGCCACTTCCTGATGCTCCAGCAAGAGAAGCTCAAATTATGTCTAAGCTCACTCACCTCCATAATCATTAGCTATCTTAAGAGGATATTGCAGAAGCTGTGAGGAGAACTGAAGGTTATTCAAGCGCTGATCTTGTTGCTCTGATATAAGATTTAGCTATGGCTCCTATCAGGGAAATATCTACTGAGAGATTATTGGAAATAAAAGATATGAGTGAGATAAGACCCATAAATTTGCAAGATTTTCAGTAATCTTTGGGAAGAGTTGTCGCAAGTGTTAGTCATCACTCAATCAAAGAGTTTGACGAATGGAGACAAGAGAAAGGTCAAACTTTATGAATAAATGAGCATTATATTGTTCTCGAATTAAGAGAATATGTTAAAGCTTTAATTTCATTATTATCATTAAATCAATTATATATTTCTAAAGTAATGCCAGATTAATAATAATTCTGTAAAATAAGTAATTTAAATTTTTTAAAGCTTGTTGACGAAAAAATTTAAGCAATTTTTTTCTTCGGAATGTATACTGTAATTAATGGAAATAATCATAAATTTAAAAGATAACTAATATTTAAGATAAAAATTATCATATTAGCTTTTTTTGATATTAGCAAATATATTTCTTAGAATTTTTAATTTTACAAGTTATATTCTAAATTCATTCAATAATAAGCTATAACATCACTGCTATAATTTTTAAGCCTTCCTAAATAGCTTGTTAAGTTACTCATATTCCTCAGTTAATCTATTAATTTTGAGTTTCAATTCTCCAGCTAGGAATTTCTTATTTCTGATGCCTCCAGCATGCTTATTAAAATTGTAATGCTGTTGCCCACCTCCTTCAATGGCATTTTGAGGATTAATATTTTCATTGTTTTCTTCCAAGTTTGTTATGTCAAGTTCAGTTTTCTCAATTTCATCTAAACAATCTATCATTTTTTATTTCATATTCTCAGCTTCTTAGTTGTTTGATTTTATGAGAAAAAGTTCTACAGAACCATTAATTTGTCTTCTACAATTAAATTTATTAATAACAGAAATATTTTTCTGAAAGAAAATTGCAAAATATATTCAAAAAGTTTTCATCAAACGACTTACCCTTTAACTCGTCTATTTCTTATTAAATTGAATTGCATTATCTAATCAGGTTAATCCTCAGCTTCAAGCATTGTGGATACTAAGTCATTCCATTCCTTAATCGATTGCACTTATTTTAGGGCTGTATATTTAAAGTTAAAATTTTACTCAATTCATTAAGAGCAGTTAGTTCGTAATTTTGTTTTATAACTTACTTGCAAGTATATTTTGATTGGTGTTCTCAAATAATTGAGAATGCTCATTACCATTAAATAACTAATGTTACCCATATAATCGAGTTCTCTGCTCATTAAGCTTTTCAAATAGATTTTTATAAGCTTGATCTTCTATTGTTTAAATTGGTTTTATTTATTTTTGACTTTTCTAATCTTCAATCTCATTTTATTGAATTTTAACATCTTGAGGTAGCTATTGCTAATGTCTATTTTATGATCGTAAGTGAGTTATTTAAAGTGGCGAGGTATCATGTTTATTATTAATATAAACTTAGCTTTTTATCTATGCGTAGTTAGATTGATACTAGAGAGGTTAGTTGTCTTTTTCTTAAGCTTTCATTTTTTCAAATTAAATTTGAAATTTTATATTTTACAATTTTTAGATTATCTGATTTATTTTGCTCTTATTTTTATTCTAATTTCATCTCATGAATTATGAAATTGAACATTATTTAAAGTGAAGGTAAAATTAATAATTAAATAATATTACTATAAATAAATCTCAGTTAATTTAATGTCGTCATTTCTGACTTTGCTGCCTTTGAATTAAAAGGTGATTCGTATGACCACAGCATAAAGACTGGGTTTTTCTTTGCAGTATGGAATACATTTAATTTATTCAGTCGCTCTGGCAACAGCCTCAGGGTACTACTATTTCAGAGTTGAAACTGAAAATTAATGTTATGCACTCAAGGACAATTCCAATCCCAAAGGAGATTTAAAAAAAATTAAAATAGTTTCTTCAGTTAACACTAATAAACCTCCCCAACCCCCCAAAAACATTTTAAATAAAATATAAAGAATTAATTGACGTGTCTGCGCTTTTTAACAGGGCTTTGATAATGGTCTTTGCTTACCACATCATAGATTCCTTCAGAAATTTGCTTGCATTACTCTATGTAGTTTCATTCTTGAAATTTGACATAATAGAGATTATCTACGATTTCTTGGCATTGAATTCACTATTAGGAGTTGCTACGCTAATAATTATTCATGAAAGATTTAGCGAACAGGGAAAGCTGTGCAGTACAAAGCTCTTAATATTTAAAAATTTAGTAATAACGGTCAATTATGCTAACTGCTGTTAAAATATAGGATTTGATGATTTTTATTTTGTTATATTTTAAATTTTTTTGTAAATTAAAAGCCTGATAACTTTGATTCAAATAAGACTTACAGCAGCTTACTTATTGATAGAGGTCAGCTTCTCTACTCTCTGGTAATAATTTATTGGGGAGTGCTAGGGTTTTAGTGCATTTGTTGCTGTGGAACATGGTGCGGTGAAGCAAACTCTTTATCAAAGTTTGAGAAAGAGGAGACTTCCCTATATAATCCACCAAATCATCATGGAATTAATAGTGAATCTTATTAAAATTTTGATTTTATTTTTATGATATGTTAAACTTAATAAGTTAAAAATAGATGTTGCCGTTATGAAATTTATATTTTAAATATTCTATTGTGAAAGATCCCCTGGATCACCTTCATCAGTTACTGAGTTAGTAGGAGGGTAATCTTTGAATCAGAACGAAAAGAAGCAGCATTGAAATTTATTATTTAACTTTTATGAATTATATATATTGATAAAATAGATTAAAATAGGAAATTATAGAAATACAAATTAAAACTATATTAGTAATTAATTATAACTGTAATGAATTAGGAGTATTCTTAAGTGTAATTAGATTTAGTATTAATTTAGTTATTTAAATTTAATTATATTAGTAAAGTGGTCAGGTGGTCAGGTGGTCTGGCATAGTCTTTGGTGGTCTACCGTAATAATATATAAATATATAATTAATCTTACCCGGAGTGTAGATCACTAAAATGGCGGCAGCATAACGGAGACCACTAGCAGTTGATGGACTAAAGCTAATATACCGGGTCCTCTCACCATTACGAGCAGTTTATCGCAAATACGAATGCTAAGCGGGAGATGGAGTAATCAATACAGGACCGCGGATCCAGAGGAGCTGCCGATGTCACCAATGACTACATTATCGAGAGACTTTCAGGAGGAGCACAATCAAAGAAGGAGTACATTAGGAAGAATTCGGGCGATGTGTCGCAGTAAGTAGCCATTGCCAAAGCACACAGCTCAATGAACTAAGCCGATCAAGTGATCCAGAAGTCCGGTGTCGCCACTAAGGAGAGGGTACCAATAATAACATCTCTCCAAGAATACATTGCCGATCTCAAGAAAAACGGAGATGACGCCAGTCTCCCGAAAGATACCGATCTACAAGCACTCGGCTACCTCCACATTCTCAATGAACTGTATGAGCTCATAATAAGGCGCAAGAACAGTAAGGTTCACAGGATACACGGGCCCACCATGATTTCACAGAGGCGGTGTGGTCAGAGACAGAGTCGGGTGTCTAGTGAGGCAACGCCATTTTAGTGATCTACACTTCGGTAAGATTAATTACATATTTATATATATTATTACGGTAGACCACCAAAGACAATGCCAGACCACCTGACCACCTGACCACCTATACCTGACCACTTTACTAATATAATTAAATTTAAATAACTAATTTAATACTAAATCTAATTACACTTAAGAATACTCCTAATTCATTACAGTTATAATTAATTACTAATATAGTTTTAATTTGTATTTCTATAATTTCCTATTTTAATCTATTTTATCAATAATAAAATATGCATAATTCCATAAAAATATACAATTTATGATTAAAAATGAATATCATTAAGAAATTAAGTTTATAGTTTAATTATTGATATTATCTAATTTAATTTAGAGTTATTTTAGGGATAAAAATTATTTAGAATAATTAATTAACTTTTAATTAAAATCAATGCAAATTGCAGTTTTTAACTTAAAAAAATCATTAAAAATAGTTTTTTCTTTAAAAAATGAATTGAATTATTGATAGATCTAATATCCTAATTCTATTTTTTTATTAATATAAAAAGTTTGAAATTGTCTACAAATTTAATCATTATTAATAAACATTAATCCAAAAATATTATTTTGGAAGTTAAATCATGAATAAATTTTAAGAATCTAAATTATTCCTACAATAATAAAACTAATTTTACAAATACAAATTAGATTCTAAGTTTAATATTTTTAAATTTTCATTTTATAACAATAATTGCTTTAGCCCAACTTTACCTAATTTGACCATACTCCCATACAATCTAAAATAAATAAAAAACTCAGAAGGTTTAGTCTTGTATAAATCAACCTATATAATTACAATAAAATAATATTATAGTAATATAATATGCAGCAGAAAATGAAATTAATAAGTTATAATAACATCAGTAATGATCCTCATAATATTTATTTTAAATTACTATATGAATAGTATAATTAGGATTATTATAAATTTAGTAATATTGGAGAAGTCGAGAGGTAAAAAGATTAACAAGAAATTAATTATAAAAATAAATCATTAATAAAATTAATAATTTTGCCCTATTCAGTGCATTTAATGAAAGAAAAGTGATTTTTTCCAATAAACTGAGTTATAAATTATTTTACCATATCTATATATCATATATTAATTGCCCCCAAAACTCTATTCAGTCTTTATATTAATATAAATCAGAATAAAAGAACATAACTTATACAACTCCAATCTATAAGTTGAGTAATTAAATGAATTTTTAAAATTAGTCCCCTCCCCCATATAATGACTCAGCAAATTTAATTGTGGGTGATGAGCATGTAAATCTAGAAAATATACTGAAGCAATCTTAAATGCCCATATCCAGGCAAAATAGTGGCTTTCAAAATAGATAAAATTCAAAATTACAGTAAAAGTAAATTTCACATCTTAATAATTTTACACAGCAGCAATAAAGTTGTTTATATATTACTTATTTATTAAGAAATAATAAGAAATAATACATTTTTATAATTAAAATAACAGCAAAACAATAAATTGATTGAATAATATAATTAAATAAACTAATAAATGTATTATTGTGATATTAGAATTTGTAAATAAATTAATATAATATTTTCAGAATTATTTTTATTTTTTATTAAGTAATAATAGAATAGAGACTAAATATTTGATGAGTAAAATATTAGCGATTTTTCATAGAGGGCTCAAAATAATAATAATTATTACTAATATTCCTATTTTACATATACATTTGGGAATATTGAAAAATTTAAATAATTTATTTCATCTTTAGAAATTCTTGTTATAAAAAGAAATTTTGATACATTTTTTAACATAATAATATATATTTATGCGATTCTGTTATTTTTGTAACCTAAAATATGGATTTATAAATGCCAATAAGGTGTGATTATATGATTATGTTCAAAAGAAATATAGTTATTCAATTTTAAATTAAAGTATTAAAATTTATGAGAAGATTAAATTGTATCTAATCTTAAAATAAAACTTCATATGAACATAAATATTATTGATATTCTCCTAATTTATTCATTTTTTTTTGTAATATAGTAATAATAACACCATTTACAAGACAACAATATTAATTGTTCCGACCGAGACCCGTACCCCCCCCGTACCCCTCTTCTAAAAAATACCCCCTTCACACCCGTACCCCCCGCCCCCCCGTACCCTCCATTCACCCCGTACCCTCCATACCCCCCACCGTACCTCCCCCCTATAAAATCCCCCATTTCATATGAAATTTTTTATCCACGCAGTCTGAATCGATTTCCTTCATGACATCTCGTCATCATATATAGATAATTTTTTATATGAAATATCATAAATTTTTGAAAATTTATTCTTTGCTTATTAACCCATAATAGCATATTAATTTCATTTTTTTTTAAATTTTTCAACGCTCGCCATTATTTTTTGAGTACATACTCTCATAGGAAATTATTTATTTTATGAGTAACACATTGATAATCATAATTATATATTAAAATGATAATTACTTATAAAGTACTAGATATAATTCTTAACAACTTTGGGTAATGGACCCCTACGATGGGCCGCTAAATGTTTTTTCTATATTTTTTTAAATGTTCTAAAAATCATTAAAACATCAAAGTAACATGTCATAAGTCATTCAAAAGCTCCCTTACGACTTTTTAAAAGCAGTCTATATCAACAAAAATTATAATATCAATAAAATCATAAAATACATAGAATTTTGAATTAATATTACTAATTTTATTTAGTATGTTATGATTATTATATTTATTTTTTCACAAATTTATATTCTAATATCATGATTAGTTGTTATAATTGCTTCAAATACAATCATTTAGCTTACTGATCTATAAGATTACATATAATATTAATGTTTTGAAGCAATTATAACAACTAATCATGATATTAGAATATAAATTTGTGAAAAAATAAATATAATAATCATAACATACTAAATAAAATTAGTAATATTAATTCAAAATTCTATGTATTTTATGATTTTATTGATATTCTAATTTTTGTTGTTATAGACTTCTTTTAAAAGTCGTAAGGGAGCTTTTGAATGACTTATGACATGTTACTTTGATGTTTTAATGATTTTTAGAACATTTAAAAAAATATAGAAAAAACATTAGCGGCCCATCGTAGGGTCCATTACCCAAAGTTGTTAAGAATTATATCTAGTACTTTATAAATAATTATCATTTTAATATATAATTATGATTGTTAATGTGTTACTCATAAAATAAATAATTTCCTATGAGAGTATGTACTCAGAAAATAATGGCGAGCGTTGAAAAATAAAAAAAAATGAAATTAATATGCTATTATGGGTTAATAAGCAAAGAATAAAATTTCAAAAATTTATGATATTTCATATAAAAAATTATCTATATATGATGACGAGATGTCATGAAGGAAATCGATTCAGACTGCGTGGATAAAAAATTTCATATGAAATGAGGGATTTTAAGGGGGGAATGGGGGGTATGGAGGGTACGGGGGAATGGAGGGTACGGGGTCTACGGGTGTGAAGGGGGTATTTTTTAGAAGAGGGGTACGGGGGGGGTACGGGTCTCGGTCGGAACAATTAATAATAGTCGCAATATTATTCAGCAATAATCTTCATCATTGAATTAAGATTTAAACTTATTAATTTTGTTAATTTAAAAAACTTATTTATTAAACTGTTTTGACATATGAAAAATAAAAAACTGATAATTTATATAACAAAAATAATATTTTATATAAATATATATAAAGATGTTGATGAATTTACGATTCCAGAAGAGATCATATCTCCCACCTTAGATATGATCTAGCAGCAAAGAACCTTCGATTAAATTATTTAAATTGAAATCATTTCAAATATATTCATTAAATTGAATTTAATACATAATTTATGTCAATGGTCGAGAAAAATTTATGAAAGTATGCGATAGAGTAAAAAGGTATGACGGACTAATAAATAATAAAAGAGGTCTATACTCATTATTTTATTATAAGTTAATTTCATTTAAAAGCTCTATAAATTTCACATATTAAAGTCTAGATTAATGCGCTCAGAATAATCCTCTGATTCGAAATAAGGGGTACATCGCGGATGACTGGCTTTGGGAGAAAACTCTTAAGCAAGAGTAAAGAAGCAAGCAATCATGATAATTTGAATTTTAATACTTTAGAGAATTAGAATAATTTATTGTGAAACATTTAATAATTTTTATAGTCAAAGTAATGCAACTAGTCACTCAACTAAATCTTTTTATGCTTTTTCATAGATATTATTTATAGAAATTTTAAGAATTAATTGATATTTTTAAAAACATTTTGTTTAATTGTTAATTGTTTAATGTCATATTTTTGAAGGAAAATTGATTTTATAAATTGACTTTGCTTTAATATAATTAAAGATCTTAAACACTTTGTATATTATATATTAACTTATAAATTTATTTATGTTTTTCATGAATAATTGCTGATGGTGCATCATCACCACAGTAGAGTCAAGTCTTTTTAAACAAATACCTAATTACTAGGCAGTGCTGACAATTATCATAAACTATAATAATTATTCTTAACTTTTTAAATGATTAAAATTTTGGCAGGAGTTTTTTGTCTAAAATTCTATGCATGCAATTTTTATTTCCCCTCAATTTTGGCACTTAGATAATAAAAAATTAAATCTAATAAAAAAATAACTTTATATTAATTATTTATTTTCAATATTTTTTAGGGTTTTAAAAGTATGTTTATCATTATTCTTATTTAAATTATTCTTTTAAAATAATATAATGTTTAATTAATAAGCATAATTAGAACTTTAAATAATTGCATATAAAATATTAAGAATCAAGGAGAATCTCCCCCAATAAATTTATATTATTAATAAATAATTATCTATTGATAGGATATTAAATTAATTTTTAATTAATATGACTTCTCACATTTTTATTTAATTTTATTTGACAACTCAGTAGATAATAATAATAAACTATTTGGCAATATCGGAGCTTCTTCATAGGCTGATGGCAAACAAACATTATAGTTTGGGCTCTAAACGAAACAAATCATATTCAATTAGAAGGACTCTGCAAAGAATATTAGTCAAAGTTTCTTTAATTTGAATTAATCAACCAATCAGACAAATTATAAGTAATTAATAAATATAATAATAATATCATTTAAATCTTATAATTATATTTAAATCATTTATGCTGATGTTTATACTGATGTTTATTTTTCAATCATTGAAGTTATTTCAAATATTTTAAATAATATCTCAAATATATAGAGGATAGTCTTTTATTATTGAGATATTTAGAATCCAGTTAGCAATATTTCCAATAATATTCATATAAGCAGACTAGGTGCGATTCCTTCCTCAAATATCAAAGACTCAAATAATAGGTTAACTTTTAAGACTCTTAATGATCAGATGTGGGATACCGTTAGCAGATAAGATGCAAATTTAAAAGTAAAAATACCAAATTTAATGACAATTAGCTTTTTTAATATTAATATTTCATAATTTTATAACAATAAGACAATAACAACTAAACTAATCAATCTCAACAGCAATTTTTATTACCTCAGTATTAACAATATTCTTAGAACTTAGGTGGTGCTTCTAATCTTGGCATTCGAAGCTCCATAGTTAGTAATGATTAATCTTTTAAAATTATAATTATCTATTTATGAATATGCATTATAATTTAAAATCACCTGCCCGAATATAACCCTAATTAAATCGACAAAAGTTCAAATGTAAGTTAAAAATAATCTCAGATATTTAATATTGTAAAAATAAATTTGAGTTTTGAAAATGAATTAAAATTAAAATTATATTTAATTATTAATGACCTTCAGTTATTTGGTTTTAGGAAATGTCTCCAAACGCTAACAATGTTATGCTCTCTGGATAGAGCATTAAAAATGAGACGGTGTTTGATATTTCAAAAATGAATTTATCTATTCTCCCAATTGAGAAACACCCATTATACTATTTTTGGGAGTTAGCTCAAAATCAAAGTGTCTCACTTACTGAGAAAATTCAGGAATATTTCCTATAGTAAAATCCAGCTAAAATTGCTGGATCTACGTAGAATCATTTAGATTTGAATTTTGAGTCACTTTTGGATTTCATAACTGCCATGATTTTAGTAATCAATTTAATTTTTATTGTTTTTCCTAATCGAATGTATTTCTACAATAATCAAATAATATATCCCTATTTGATATAAAATCTCAACCTCCCTATCTTAAATTATCATTATAATACATATATGACGTTTTATTTCCACTTGTTAAGAGTTAGTATTTAAGAAATAGTAGATAATTATAAATAAGCGTAGTGAGATTAGGCTAAATTAGTACTTAATTTTTCCATTTATTATTTTCCAAGTTTTAAATCATATCTTTAAATTTATCATCCACATTCTCTTTTAGTTAGTGGCAAGCAGTTTAACGTGGTGAGGCAATCTTATGAATAAGAGGAGTTAAAAATGGCATTTATTTTATTTATATTTCAGCAGTTTTCTTTTAGATGCTTGCTACTACTTTTAAAGGTTTCTCAATTTATTTATGTTTTAAGTAATACATTTGAAAACTTGTTATACTAATTTTATTTTATTTTTAAAAAGAGTAAAAGTCTAAACTATCTCCTCCTGAATCTCTTTAAAATACTTAATCATATCGAGGGGGGTCGATGGCAGGTGAGAGAATTTAACCTCGGAATAAGCTTAGTAATTTTATAAGGAATAATCAAGGATCCAAAGTGACTATAAATAAGAGTACGTAGCAGTCTCTAGATTTACCGACAAATACTTATAACTTAAAAAGTTCAAATATTTTATCAATTTTAATCAAATTAGGGAAATGATATTAAATTAGTGACCATTATTTTATGCAACAGATGTATTTTGAATATATTTATTGAATTATCAATAAAATTAAGATAAATCATTTTTAAAAATAGAATTGTATAAATGAGCAAAAACCTAATAATTATAACAGATTTTTCAGATAAAAATAATTTATTTTTTGTATTATAAATTGTGGCGAGATATTTTTTATTATAAGTAACAAATAGCAAGTCAAAATATTACTTAATGTCATAAATAAAATTAATTAATTAATTATTATAAGATACTATTTTTCTATTCTTAAGTAAAAAAATATATAATTCATTAACTAATAAATTAACTTTGAATAATAACTGATTTATATAACAATATTTTGTTTCTTTTATAAAATGGATATTTTGAGATGTCTCCCCTATATAAACGATTGCTATTGATTATTCTAATGATTTTTATAACCCAAACTCCAACTAGTTAATAGGTAACTTAGGCTAAGGTTCCAATGTTAGCATGAGCAAAGAAGAGTAGCTGGCTGCCCGATATCATTAGTAAACCCAACAAATATAAAATCAAATGTTCTGCGATAATTTAATGATAGAGGAAATCTAAGAAAATTCGGAGGAATGCATGTCTTCCCTTAAAGATGTTAAAATAATAATAATAATTATATTTATAGTATTTAGGAGGGTGATAATAATAATAATAATAATAATAATAATAATATTAATAATAATAATAATAATAATAATAATAATAATAATAATAATAATAATAATAATAATAATAATATACTATTTAGAATATTTGCGGGTGGAATTCTTTCTAAATTTAATTTAAAAGAGAGTGTTAATATGTTGTGTAATATTTATATTATATTTATGATGAGGAAGAGGGGGAGCAAGAATCTATTGAGGAAGATTCTTCTTAACAAAAATATCTCGATATCAATATTAAAAATGAGGAGAGTGAGTCCTAATTCAAAAAATCACAAACTGCCTATTTATCTCAGAGAATTTAAGTTTTTTTAATGTTTTTTCTTACACGATAAGAAGTAAAATTTAAAATTTTTTAATTGAGAAGAAATGAATCACTCTATTTGGCTTAAATAAAACGGAAAAAATATAATAGAACTAAGTCATAAGTTGTATACACAGTTAAGTCGCAAGAAATATAGCTAAATGAATATCAAAATATAATCCCTCTTTCAGGTGCCTGGTAAAATTTTTACATCCAGCTACAGCTGCTGTCCCTCCTCCATTTTTTACTTTTTGTCAGGCTCAGGAAGGGCAAAATCTATCTAGAATTAGCTATAAATCCATTTAGACTTTTTGGGTGCTATTTTTTGCTTCTTGAATCTAAATTTGTGGATAGAACCAACTTTAAGTGCCAATAAAGAACATCCTTCTAAAACCAGGTAGACTTTGCTTAAATCTAGATAGACTTATGCAAACTGTACCAAGTACGAATTTGATAGTTTCGATCAACTTTGGCAGAGGAAGCTACTTTAAAAATTTTACCAGGCACCTGAAAGAGGGAATGATGATTATATTATTTGTAATAGCAAATTAAATTTTTAATTAATGTAATTCTCTTTAATATAAAAGATAATTTTTTGAGAGTTATTTAGGTTTCGATAAACATTAATTTTCTTATTATATATGAGGAATTTACTTATATACTTGAATAAACAAATTTACTCATATACTTGAATAAACCAAAAGATTTTAAAGTTGATTTGATATATTACTTTAGATACTTTATTTCTTTATATTTTATTTACATGGGATATTATCAAGAATGGTTTAAAAATGTTTATAAAACTAACATAAGTATAATTATTATTGTCTTAACATTTTCAGTAATTTATTCTTATAATTAAAAATTTAGCAATATGCCCATAATCATCTTTATATATTTTACAAATACTAAAATGAACTATCCAAATCTTATGTGTATTTGGTGAAAGGTCTAAGCGAGGAAATCGAAAACATTGAATCACTCTCTCAAGGAGTCTGCCAGCTTGGATTGGGCAGTAAAATTGGAACTTTTGGCTTGATTAACTACAATAGTATATTTTTCGAAAATGACATGAACCTTGAGCAATATAAGCAGGGATTTTAAGTTATTTAATTGATATTTTGTCTAGAAATTCTATCATATATCTTATTGATATATTGAAACCTCATCAATTGATAAGAGAAATTTAAAATTATATATTGAGGGAATAAAAGATGCTCTATCTGTTCAATTTTAAAAAGAGAAAAATATATCTCATTAAATTATCAAAAGCGAATACGACAAGTGGGTTCATAATTTCCAAATTAAATTCTAAAAGACCTCTCCTCGTAAGTTCAAAATTTTTTGGGTATAAAATTGATTTAATATTAGTCAATAATTAACTCCAATTATTATTATAAATTTAAATAAATTTGATTTTCATAAAATAAATGTAATTAATCCCTTAAAATTATATTAATCTGGCAAAGTTTAATTCAAATCCATTTTATTTTTTGTAATGTCTAAATTTATCTATTTATATAGACAAGAAAACAATAGTGTTCGATTTGGATGAGACCCTAGTTAGAGCACAAGAAGTAGAATTTTAAAATGGCTCAGATTCAAATATAAGAGTCATTGACAGCGAAAAAGAAGATTTTATGGTAAGCTACTAAATTATATAAAATTTTAGAATATTTGGTGTCTCTCTAAAAATATCAAATGCATTAAAATTTTGTTATATGCAAACTAAATATCCTTTCATATTAGATTATGATAAATATTTATTAGAAGGGGGTGTTAAATGAAAAAATAATAAAGTTTAATAATTTTAGAATTTGAAAAAATCTCAACTTTGATCATATCCTTCTAAAATATTTACTCGTTAAAGAAAGATATTTGTAAATACTCGAATTAAACTTATAATTTAAACTTGTAATCTAAAATGTTTTTTATAGATATATGTGAAGTGGAGACCAGGTTTGGAGGAAGCTCTAATTAAGTTGAAAGAAAATTTTGAGTTAATTTTATTCACTGCAGCGTCTGAACAATATGCTAAAATAGTTTTACAAACATTTGAGGGTCACTAATACTTTTATCTTTCATTTATGGTTTAAGTCTTTTTTTAGTTTATTAAAAACATAAGCAAGGTTATTAATTTATCCGTTAATAGATATTTATAAAGTTTATACTTTGATCACATTCTTTCGAGAAACCACTGCTTATTTATAGAACAGTATAAGGTTTATGTGAAGGATTTGCAGATTTTGACTTAGGGCAGATAATTGCAAGATGTTATCATTGTCGATAATAAAATAGAGAGTTATAGCAGTCACCTTGAAAATGGCATACCAATTAAGTCTTATTATGGCGAAGAAGATGATGACAGACTCCCACATTAATAAATAATACCATCCTAAAAAGTAAATTTATTGATGACTTACAATTAGTTCATTTACTTTAACTGAGTTATGTCACTTATAATCTCAACATAAAATCACTATTTATTATATATTTTCACATTTAGTCAAGCATTTAATGAAATTGAAAGATGTGAAAGACGTTAGACCTCATATTTTGAAGGACTTCCTCTTACAAGAAATAACTGATAATAAAATATCAAATCATGACAATATAATCGATTCAGACAGAATAATGGAATGTATGCAGAAGGATCGAGATCGTTACAAATCCATGAAAGACAATTCCAAGCAAGCCAGAAATATTAATAATAAAGAGTAACCTAAAGACAATATTTTATTTTATATTTTTTTGTATTTAGTGTTATTTTCCTATCTAAGAATCTGCTTATTATATATGATTTACATGTTTTTCATTTTCAAAATTATTGATTAAAAAATCAAAAATCAAAAATTTAAAAAGAGATATAGAAAATATAACCTGGAAGTGATTAATAAATTAATTTTATTTGCCAAATTGGTATAAAAAATTGTAGAGATATTTTAAAACGATTTATGTCATTATTTTGTTTTCATATTTTTGGAATATTTCTATTACTTCTTAAGAATTATAATTTAATTAACATTTTTTTTCTATGAGTTATTCAATAATTCTAATTAATATTGATCTCTTTATTTTTATACACCGTATGATAGTTTAATATTTTTTTATAAAGACAATTCAAAGAAGAAGAAATAAAGTCGCCGAGACTAGTATCCATATGCCAAGATTGGTGTCGGCTAACTATGATTAAAATGATTGAAATTATGCTTTATTAGCATTTAGTGCAATAAAAACAATCTGTGTGTAAATATTGCAGTAGACAAATATTTTAATGTTTAATCTTATATAAAAGAATTATTTCAATTCATATTTTATAATAATATAATGCTATAGAAAGCTACGCATATTTACAAATAATAATTGTGAAGACAGGTAATAATTAAAGCGAAAATATGCGAAACTTAGTAATTTATAATTTTAAATTTTAAAAGTTTGACATAAATTTTAATGTTCATAATTATTAGCTAATAAATAACAATAGTTAGTTAGTTTAATAAAATTAATAGAATTTCATCAAATTTATTATATTCTTTTTTTACAAGTAAATCATATCTAACCCCTCTCGATTCTTTCTTTTTACTTAATTTTGAAAAAATTAGCTAATAAATATGATAATATTTCAAACTAGAATATTATGATTTTTAAAATGAATATAAATAAGTGAATTTATATACACTCATTAAGTTATGATTAATTTTTAAAGTTTAATTAATTCAATTAATATTACCACTTGCAACCTTGCCTTTTAATCTTACTTTTATTTTAAACTTTTCAGTATATTTTATGCCAGAATTATTAAAACGTCACTTAATCTTAAGCTTATTTATTTTAATGATACATTAAAAACCCCAGAACCCCTTAGTGATTTTTATAAGTGATTTGATTTGTAGGGTAAAGTTGGGGGTCTTATTGGGGTTAGTAGAGAAATTAGGCAAATTTTCAAAATGAGAAATAGAAATTAGCGAAATTTAGGGTATATTAATAATGAGAAATATTTAGATTTACTGCTTAAGCTTAGGTATGGTACGAGTTTTAATATAGACTAAGTCAAACCGATACTGACTTATGCAACTATAGCAAAGCTCTTACACAAGAGTGTCTCTACTGTTAGGTATCACTGCATGTTAGCTGTTTAGCATTTTAATTCTGGTACTTGAAAACATCCAGTAAGAAAATAAAAATTCACTTAGACCCATATTCAAAACTCCAAAACAAACCCCTTAGTGAGGTTTATAAGTGCTTTGATTAGTAGGGTAAAGTTGGGGTTTTATTAGGGTTAGTAGAGAAAACGCAAGTTTAATGAGACTTTAATATGTATTTAATGAGTATTAGTTTATTTATATCACACGAATTTTATTTGCTTGTCTTTGTTGTATCTCTTGAATCTCGCTTTCTTTAGTGGTTCGATCATATCGTCTAAGGATTGTCTTGGATATGCTGGAGCTCTTACTATTATCTTCTCTACAATCTTCTTTATTTCTTAGCATACATCATCTTGTTTTATGTGCTTCTCAGCTAGATTTATTGATTATTTTTCATATTTTGTATTAATGTAAGTCATGCTTTCCATATCTCACTCTAAAATTATTGCAGCTACTGCCCAAACATCCCACTAAATAGAGCCCATTAGTCCATTTCTCTCTGATTGGGAAGTAACCTGGAGTACCAAGAACCTTTGCTAAGGTTACAATCTCTTATCTTAAGGCTCTATTAAATCGATTACAACTACTTCTAAAGGGCAAAGATTTAGCATAACATTTTCAGGCTTCAAATCTCTATGAACGTATCCAAGCTCGTGAAGTTCCTAAACACCCTTTATCATATTAGATAGAATATCATTCAAGTCATCTGGGTATATATTTTAATATAGATAATCTCGGAGAGTCATTTCAAACTTTTTTAGCCTTGGTGCGATGAAACCAAACCCTAAAATAACACCATCTAGCTTGAGCAAATTCTTGCAATCTTTTTTCTAAGCCTCTCTAAGTACAATATATTCGTTAGCAAACCCATTTTGATACTGCTCGTTTTTAAGGAGATAGCTGAAAGGATATACCTTGTAGGCATAGTCATCAACCACTATGAGTTTTGCTTTAGCAGGTACGTTTATATAGATAGTTTTCAATACAACTGCTAAGGTCTACTGCATTTAGTGCAGGAATATACATGGCTCTCTCTTAAAAGCATGCTAAAAAGACTTTACCAGCAGGTTGATTCATTAATTCTATTCGCTTCTGCCTCTTGAGCTTCTCTGTTGTTCTTTTTAAGTCTCAAGATTATTAGATTTTCTTTTAGCGGGCACTAATTTCTAAGTCTCTTTATCTTAAATCAAGAACTCACTTAGGTGATGCTTCTGCATATGTTTCTTTACTTTAGCTGAGTGAGTATAAGACTTCTCACAAGTCGTGCACTTGTACCTGCCATCGACCTTATCATGCTTAAAATACACCTTAGCTTTCCCAGAGTGAACCTCTTTCATATGTCTTTTCAAACTGGAATCAGTAGAGAAAAAATTTTAGCAGTCTTAGCATTCAAAAGTTTTAATCCTTTAAATCTGAAGCTGTTCCTGTTCTTCCTCAACATCTTTTATTAATGTTTAAACTTCTATTTCAGCTTTCTGTTTCATGTTTTAAACCTATATAATAAAAACCTGTGCTTCAAATTCAAGAGCTCTTAGCTCTGCCTCCCTCTCAATATATATAACTTCTCGTTTCTTGGTTGAACCAAAGTTAAGCATTGATTGACCTGCTCCTAAAAGTGCCGCTCTACGATTTAAGTTGACCGCCATGTTTAAATTCAAATTTAAATTTCTATTATAAAGTTCTTAAAACCTCTATAGCTATAGCTGGACTATATAAGAGTTGCTACAGCATTAATGATGGTTTGATCTCAGCTCTAAGACTTCATATATATACTCAGTTTATAATTATAATCTTTGTAATTTTACTCTTAATAATTTTTATTCTGGTACCAACTCAGATATATTCAGGTTGGTACTGGTACCAAGTAAGTTTTTAGCCAGATTGGAACTTTTCCATTTAAACCTCACAGGATTAAGCTTAGGTACTAATTAAGTTTTGGTACTATTAAATTGGTACCAATTAAACTTAAACGGATTTAGTACCGGTACTAATTAAATTTAAACAAATTTAGTACTAATTTAATGGAACTAAATTGATAAAAATGGAGCTCCATCTCTGAAGTTTGTTACAGCTTCTGCGAACCTTCTCCACGTATCTTTACAGGGTTGACCTCCTATAAGATGCCCATATTTAATAGTAAGATTTTAAAGGAAAGGATCCAGAAGTCTATAAATTAAAACTTGAAATTCATTAATAGGAAGAGGAACAAAGATGGAATCATTCAATGAACAAATGAAAAGGGTTGAGGCTCAAGAAATGATATCAAGATTCAGAGGCAAGGAGGATCTCTATCGATACCTTACTTAGCATGGTAAAATAAATTGATGTTAATCAACGATGTATACAGTTGGTCTATTCCTTCCAACGATGGGAGGTACTAAAATATCATTCTTAAAAGCAATACTCTGCGAGGAGAAGAAAGCATTTAAAAACATAGAAATCAAACTGATTGAAATACCTAACTACCCAGAGATTTCAGTCACAAATCTCTACGAGGATGCAATGAAAGATGATGAAGTGGTTATTTACCTTCCTAGCAAGAAGTAGCTCTCAAATAAGTTGCCTGAAAGAAATTTCTTCTTTGGTGTTCTTGGTACAATCAAAGAGGATTATTTGAGAGAAATTATAGAAGAAGCTCATAAGAAACGCTACTCTATTTCTCCTGAAGATTAAAAGAAGCAAGGAATACTAATAAGCGAGACATGGCTAGCAGAGCTTAAGAAGCATCCTTATCACTCTAGTAAGCTTTGATTTATAACTTTTTAGGGAAACCTGGAACTGGTATATTTCTAATGAAAGAGAATGCAAAGGTTAACAGAGAGAGAAAGTCTCAAACCATTCATTAAGTTAGCAAGAGACTTTATAATGAAGTTTAAAAGTCTGATGATATGAACATAGATGCTGGTGCTGGTACAAAGAGAAGAAACATGGGTCCTAGTAAAGCACCAGAGGAAGAAAAGAAAGAGAAGCCGAATCCATTTAAGAGTTCGTTTGAAATGTGAAATAATTCATTCATTTAAGTCTAACACTTATTAATAAACATTCATTCTTCCTTTCCTTGCACAAATCGTAGTCTAGTCTTTACCCACTCTCTTGCAACTACTCTGTATTAAGTCTACTGTGTCGATTGGTAAATCATGCATTAGGTGATACAGCAAGAGTTTCTTGTAGTGAGTCTTAATCTAACTCCAATAGAATTCAATTCCATTAAACTGAGGACTGTAAGGAACAGTATACACAGGAGTTATCTTTAATTCTTCATAAGCTTTCTTAGATTCCTTAGTCTTATGAACTGAGAGGTTATCAACAAACAGGATGATCTCTTGATCGTTGTACTTATCTCTTAGCTTATGTAAGAACTCTATATACAGCTCTCGCTTAATAGAGCGAGGATGAATAACATAAGTTTCTAAGCCTGAATCTTCACTGATACCAGCCAAAATTGCGTGAGTGACAACCTAACCTTTTAGTCATACACTTCTATATTATCGTACTTCTTGTACCAAGACTTATTAATAAAGGTGTTGAACGTAAACACAGCTTCATCAGCGTGTATGAACTTGACGTTATTATCAACAGACCTCTGCATTTAATCATATATATAGTTTAAATTATTACTATAAAATGGCAGAGTAAAGTTAATCACTCTCTTCACTCTATTGACAGTCTTGAAGATAATACCATTTCTTCAATAAATATTTGCGATAGTCTATGGTGAGATACGCATGTCAGGAAACTTGCGATGAAACATCACAGCTCGCTAGTCAAATGGGAAATGTGCCCAATACTTAAGAGTCTTAGAATCGCAGAGATATTCAATATGCTGCTTAGAGAACTTTTATTTTCTTACAGGATGTTATCAAGA
>ARYC01003136.1:0-30587 GCA_000711775.1 Oxytricha trifallax | reverse complement strand
AAGTTGTCATAAGTAGGCTCCCACTGAGTACAAGCGTCTCTGGTCTCTACTTTTCTTGGTTGCTGGAATGATAATTTTATTGACTTTACCCAAGTAATGCCGCTCTTCTCATAAGGTTAGCGCTCATTTTAGTTTGCTGATATATTTTATTATAATAATGATATAATATACTTAGAAATACTATAATAGTCGAGTATAAGACACTGTGGTAGATCCTCGGCTGAGAGGTAAGAAAATTAAATAACCATAAAAGACTGTAAGTTGACATATTTATGAGAACTTTATACGTTTTAGTAAATTAAAATACTCCTAAGGAGGTTTTGTTTCTCTAGGAGGTCCTCCAAATCTAGTTTGAACTTAATTTGGAGGTAAAGTTATTAAACATTTTTAAATTTAATATGCTCCTAATTAAGTTTTAACCTTAAAATTTAACTCCTAATAAAGTTTAAGCTTAATTTGGAAGACCTCCTAAAATAATTAAACATTATTAGGAGCAATTTAATGGAGATAGATTGATAAAAATGGAAATCAATCTGTGAAACTTGGAGCAAGTTTTTCAATGCTTCTCCTCATATCTTTTCAAGGTTGACCTCCAGTAGGTCCTCCCTATTAAGTAGTAAGATTTTAATAAACTAGAATGGATATCCATAACTTTAAATTTCATTAACATTTCTAGAAAGAGAAAGCAAGATGGATTCTATGAATGATGCATGAAGAGAATTTAATCTCAAGATTTAATTGGAAAATTTCGAAGTAAAGAGGACCTCTATAGATACTTGGTATAGCAAGGTAAGCTCTTAATTAAAATTAATACATCCATTATAGTTGGACTCTTCTTGCCAACTTAGGAGGGAACTAAAATCTCATTCTTAAAAAGCCCAACTAAGTGAAGAGAAAAAAGCTTTTAAGTCTAATGAAATTAGGATGATAGAGATACCTAACTACCCTGAAATCTCTGTAACTAATCTTTATGATGATGCTATGAGTGATTCGGGCGTAGCTCACTACCTTTCATCAAAGCTACAGCTCTCTAATAAGTTGCCAGAGAGAAACTTCTTCTTCGGTGTTCTTGCAACTCTGAAACCTGAGTACTTAAATGAAGTTATATAAGAAGCTCACAAGAAACGCTACAGCATCTCTCCTGAAGAAAAAGAGAAGAAAGGAATAAAAATAAGCCGACACCTGGCTCTAGGATCTACAGAAGCATCCATTCATCTCAAGTAAGCTTACCCTTCTAACTTTATAGAAAAACCTGGTACTCCTATATACTTGATGAAAGAGAGCAGCAAGTTAAACAGAGAGAGAAAGTCACAAGTAAAGCATGAGTTGAGTAAGAGACTCTTCAAAGATTTCTAAATGCCCGACGAGATGAACATAGATGCAGGAGCTGGCACTAAGAGAAGAAACATAGGCCCAAGCAAGCCTTAAGATGAAGAAAAGAAAGAGAAGCGAAATCTCTTTACGGGTAAATTTAATATGTGAACTTATTCATTCGTTTAAATCTAAAACTTATTTATATACACAAAATCTCCCTTCTCTTTCGCATACTTTAGCTTTATCATCGCTGACTCTCTTAGCAGCACTCTTAATAAAATCGACTTATCTATCTTCAGATCGTGCATCAAGTGATAGAGTAGAAGTTTTTGTAGTGGTCTTTTAATAGGTCCCAATATAATTCAATTCCATTGAATTGAGGACTGTATGGAACATTAAATACAGGTGTTATGTTTAGCCTTTCATATTCCTTCCTTGTGTCTTTAGTTTTATGGACAGATAAGTTATCTACAAACAAAATAATCTCTTTGTCGGCGTACTTATCTCTGAGTTATTGCAAGAACTTTATGTATTATTCGGTCTTTATTGAGCGAGGGTGGATAACATAAGTCTCGAGGCCATTATCTTCGCTTATTCCACCAAGTATAGCATGAGTTTAAATCTTAACCTTTTAATCATATACTCCAATGTTGCTATACCTTTTATACCAAGACCTTGATATGAAGGTATTAAACGTGAATACTGCCTCATCAGCGTGTATGAACTTAATGTTATTCGTAATAGCCCTCTCCATCTAATTGAATATATAATTTAAATTATCCTTATAAAATGGAACATTAAAGTCAATCACTCTCTTAATGCGATTGACTGTCTTGTAAGATATTCCGTTCTTTTTATATATGTTCGCTATAGATTAAGCAGAGATATGAAGCTCAGGAAATTGCCGATGAAACATCACAGCTCTCTAGGCTAGAGAGAAATGAGCCCAGTATTTAAGAGTCTTATCATTAATAAGATAATCGATATGATGCTGCTAAATTTTAGAGGTCTTTTAGGCTTAGAATTAAGCTGCTATCTCTTTAAATTCAATGCTAATAGACAGTGAGACCTCACAGTTGCTGGAGATTTATGAAGTAGCCTTGCTATAGATGTGTAATTGAGAATAGGTCTGAGTTGATCACTATATTCATCGCAACCATAACGCAACTTAAACAATAAATCTATATACACACTGTCATAAACTGAGCCAAAACCTCGCATATACTCACTTAAATTACTAATATTTAAACATTAAACCCCTACATAAACCCTATTAAAACCCTAATAAAGTATGCACTAATAGTCTACTTTTATCAATCAAAAACTCAATCAAACTACTGAAAGGGTTTTGGGGTTTTGAATGATGGTTGGACTTATCTTTCTTAAGGCATATAGAAATCTTAATATCTAAACAAGCTTAAAATTAATCTGTGCAACTTGCCTCATTCAGCTCTTGAGATTTTACAACCAGGACTAAAGCTAAACTAGTCACTCGAGATTCTTGATTTTTCTTATAATGAAATATCGGATGATTGTGGAGGGGTTTTAGCTAAAATTGTTTAAGAATAATCTGAAATGAGAGATTAGGTTGTATGGCTTCATGGACTTAGAGGAGAGAAGCCAAAAAATCTTCAAGAAATAGGCTTGAAAGAATTCTATCTTAAATACAACAAACTTGGCAGTTCGTTTATCAAAGCTATATCAAAAGTGATAAAGTATGATGAGTACTTAAGAGTCTTAGATCTAAGGAACAATAAAATAAATCAAGGTGTAGTTAAATCAGATTTAATACCTTCAATGAAAACTAATAATTCCCTTACATATTTAGATTTGAGATAAAACAGCTGTGCTACATTCAAAATTTCATAAGTCTTAGCATTATGCTTACTGAAGAATATTGACAGCATTAAGAAACACAAAATTAATGTAAGAAAAGAATGGTTAAATACAGAAGTACTCAATTTAAACCTTCAAGATTATAATGATTAACTTTAAGCAGAGACAGGAAATTTTAAATAAGTCTAAACTCCTAAATAACAAAAATCTAGTGCCAGAGAGCTATACGGTTAAGATTTGATAAACCAAATTGGATAGTAAGTTTTACCTACCTCTTCCTAAAAAGTATAAAACAATTTATTGAAATAAGTTGAAGAGAAAAAGAAGAAGAAAGTTCTTAAGAGACCTCAATCTTAGAATGGTGTCTAAAGCTTGGTTCAATAATAGCTTATTAAGAAAAGATCTTAGAAAATGATTGGTTTCAATCTTCTCACATAGTAAATTCAAAAATCAAACTCAAGAAAGTCTCTTGGAAGGTCCCATGGATTTGGTGCTTTTCCAGGTTATAACCCTTAATACACAATGCAGAATTAAAATATCAAGATTCATGATGGGGAAGCTGACTTTAAAAATCAAATCCAGCTTCAAGGTCTTCAAGGAGGATCAACTTTTTAGATACCTCCAAACAATTATAACAATGATAGAAATTTCCCTCATAAAAAGAGTGCATCATTTTCTGATTTCTCATAAAACCTTATAAGAGATGTTTAATTTATTTTATAATGGGGAAAAAGAAGACTATTCAATTGTTGCCCCTAAATAAGATAACAACGATTATGATAAAAGTGAGTATGAAATTCTTCACCCACTCTAAATGGAAAATTAAATCTAGGCTTTAAAATAAAACCTAAACTTTCCGTCTTTACATGATATGCCAAATAAAAGAGCTTCTAATGCTAATTAATCAAAAAGTTTAAAGGAAGATAATAGATGCTCGAATTGCAGACATCTCGAAAAATAATTCTTTGAAAGCGAGACTTAAAAGTTAGCTCTTTAATTCGAGGTTAACAAGCTTAATGATCATATATCGAGATTGTAAATGCTTTAGTAGATAAGCTAGACTACCTAACCCCTGAATGTTGCTAATTCTTGTAAAATAATGAATAATTAACTTATTACATAGGGACAAGTTCTGATATTCATAATGGAGACACTCAATAACAGCCAATGTTTTAAAATTTTAATCAGCCTGAAGGTATTTCCTTCACAGGATAAGGAGTGAACTTTACAGTAAGTTAAAATACTTATTTTAACTCTTTTAGAAATTACAACCTGGCACTGGAGGGGATGGCTCAGAAGAAGTATTAACTCGAATCGACATTTTAATGGGAGAGCTCACTCGTCTGATGGACACCTTAGAAAACAACACTTCAAACAACATAAACTTGAATTTTAACAACAATCAGACCTTCTAAAACTTAATGCAGAGATTAAATGATACCACTCAAATGCTCAATCGAACTCCAGTATCACCACATCACTAATTAAATAATCAAAATGGAAACAACATGGGGTTAAATCCATAGACTAGCTATATCCAAAATATGCCTAAAATAAGTTAATATCTCAATGCATAAGAATATTTTAATATAAAATTAACCATCTTTTATTTTTATGCCTGGATCGTCAATTGTAAACATTCAAACACATCATAATCAAAATGGTTTGAGTTAACTTTAACAATCAAGAGCAAATGCTTCATCGAATGGTTTATAAATTATGGGGAGTGGATAGATGTCACAACAATTAAACACCCTATATTAAAACAGACATTGATAGAAGTTATAAGCTGCATGAGATTGATTAGCAGTTTGATTTTTTCATTTTAATTATATTGCAAAGTAGTATTACTGCACTTAACTTTAAATACTATGATTAATAATTAATAAGACTCTTGCGATGATAAATTAAATTGATAAATAAATAAGTAGATGTGATTGATTATTAGCTTTAGCAATTAAAGATTATATATTAAATAACAATATTATCTCGAAATGGTATGTGCTCTCTCTTTACGTTTTAACAAGCATGTCTAACTTTTTTTGTTTAGGGATCTATCAAGACTTTCAGAAAGAAGGTAAGATTGGCAAAAAAGATCAAGCAGAACAGACCTATGCCAAACTGGATCAGATACAAGACTTTATTTAGATTTATTATATGGAAGTTTAATATTTAGCGAGGGGGTTTTGAGGTAATTTGAATGTGAAAAATACAGATACTAGATAATTATGAAATTTGATAGAAGACTGACAACAAAATCAGGTACAACGCAAAGAGAAGAAACTGGAGAAGAACCAAGCTCAAGTTCTGAGGAGGCAACATCTATAAGTAGATGCATCTTTTGCTTGCAAATAAACAGCAGAAGGTCCTAGATTGGCCACCGAATGTTCTTTGTTTGCTAAGATATTCATTCAATACCCAATTGTTACTACCAAGATCCCCCCCCGTCCCCCCCATCCCCCAACCCAAGTACCCCCCACCCTATTAAAATATCCCATTTCATATCAAATTTTGTATCTACAGGGTCTAAATCGATCTCCTTCTTGACATCTCGATTATAGCTTATGAAATATAAATTGAAAAACTTTTTCATATTATTTTTAATGAAAGTAAAATTTTTAAATACTATGATACGAAAATATTTTTTAAAAATTTGTTGTCCCTTAAATCAACTTCATTCGACATAATTGAAAGAAATAGTATGAGTAATTTTTTAAGTTTTTTTTTTCTTCATTTTTTAAAAATGATAATGGATAAAATTGTTATAAAAAAATGAAGAAAAAAAAAACTTAAAAAATTACTCATACTATTTCTTTCAATTATGTCGAATGAAGTTGATTTAAGGGACAAAAATTTTTTAAAAAATATTTTCGTATCATAGTATTTAAAAATTTTACTTTCATTAAAAAGAATATGAAAAAGTTTTTCAATTTATATTTCATAAGCTATAATCGAGATGTCAAGAAGGAGATCGATTTAGACCCTGTAGATACAAAATTTGATATGAAATGGGATATTTTAATAAGGGTGGGGGTGTGGGGGGTAGTGGGTGTGGGGGGAAGGGGGGGGACCGGGGGGATCTCGGTAGTAACACCCAATAAATAACATGAAAATTTTTATATTCCTCTTTATAAAAAGTCATAACATTTTGAATTACTTGTATTTAATTAATACCATTTTCTTCTTGTCTTTATAAATCGCAATGAGCGGATGGGATCTTTGATCTATCTCAAAATTTCTTTCTCTTTCCCTATTTTCTCTTTATATTATTTGGATATGTATATATATTTAATACTCCTATTCTTATTTCTACAATCACTTCTCTCACATCTCTAATTTCGCTCTCAAATAAAAATGATATTCAACAGTATTTATTTGAAATAATTTTTATATGAATTATTTTAGTTTCATATAAGAATATTTGAATTTAAATTTTTAGGATTGGAAAAAGAAATATATATCATAACCACTTGTATTTTTTGTTAATTTAAATTCTCTTGATTATATAGGGATTTCAAGTATTTAAACGTTAAAGTCTAAGCACTTTTTTTTATCGCTAATCTTGAGAATCATAACAAATGGGAATATTGATATATAAGTTTATATTGCTGCTTGTTATTATTAGGTCTTGTACTTTTTACAAGTTAGGCAGGCAGGTATATAGTTATTACTGTGGGAGTGTAATTTTGAGGAGTTAAAATTAATATATTTAGTATCATTACATATTTATTTGTTCAGCAAGGCCATCTAATAATCAATTAATTATATATATTAGAGTAGTAGTAGCAGTTTATAATAAATAAAAAATTTATAGTACAAGGGAGGAATAATTTCATAAGCAAACGGTAAAGTTTGTAAGAACCTACTTAGAATTATAATTTTTAAATATCTAATGAGTATCTTAACAATGAGCAGTATAATGATAAAACAATCAATAAAAATTGTTTAATTATCACAAATTCAATACATTCTATAAATATTGTATATAGTAAGTTAGGTTAGCTTAGTGCTCGCTTTGCTCTTAAGCCAATTTATTAATACTCTGATAGTTTATATTAGGCGTCATAAATAATTACAAGAGTTGCTTCGTTCAAGCATACATACTACATATATTTTCAAAATCATCCAATCACTGTAAATTATCAGCAATTAATGCACCTAAAATACTATAATCATTTTTCAAATTTAATATCAAAATTAGAAAAATATAATGGACCAATATATTAAGCTAGTCATAAAAAAAAATTGAATAAATAAGTAATAAAATGAAAATAGTTATTACTCAGATATTAAAATTTTATAAAATTTTCTTTTTTTATTTTAAATAAAAAAAAATATAAGAAATATTATAAAAAAATCTTATTTAATATATTTTTAATTTCAATGAAAGTCATATTATGAAAAATTATAATTTTATTCTTATACAAATTGAATTTTTAATCTGTTTATAAACAATAATTTCAAACATTTTATAACATCTATGATGCAATTATTATTTTTATTTTAAAATTAAATTATAGTATTAACTCTAAATTCTAATTTAAAATTATCAGTGAATTTTAAATAGAAATATAAAATGTCTTATTTATTAATTTTATTTATCTAGAAACTTAATTATTTATAGAATAATTTTTTAGGATTAAATTGAGTCAATTGAAAGACTTCATTGACTTTAAGCCATAGAAGTGCAATTTTAGGCATTAGGATGGTTAATAATGCCAATTTGATAATTTTATTAGGCTGTAGGTTGAATTCTGGATTATGGATAGAATGGTTTTATTTGATCCTGAAACTTCTAAGTCATAGCTTTTTGAATCATGTCCTCAATATAAATGTAAAGGGCTTCTTTCATTTCAATCATCTTATTGCAAAATGTACAAGGATTGCTTAATTAAAAATGTCTGAATTATAAACTCACCTAGGTTGTAAATGAGCTCAACTATAGTGTACATGTTTAAGTGATCAAACTCCCTAATCTTGATATCGAGAGAGCCTCCTGGCGTGTTCATTTTAAGCTCACATAGGATAAATCCCTGAGTCTGTAAATCGACAGTCTTACTCTGCTTTCTTATGTAGGGACTCTAAGTCTCTTCTGAGAGTAAACTTCTATCTCCTCCCGTAGTTGTCTCATCGTTGAAGTCCAGCAAAACGCTCATGTTGCTAGTTTCAACTTTCTAAGGTTCTTGCTGTTTAAAAGTGACGATTCTGGAACTGTTACCACTCTGATTCCTTTCCTTTTCCTGGCATAACTGAATCAACTGCTATGTACTGGTAAATTCCTCATCCTGAGTTTCATTGTGATGTGCATCGAAGTCATTCTCAGCCACAACCGACAAAGTACACTCGCTGTCATGATTGTCATTTTCATGTATGGAAGAGGTGTGCAAGTCATCTGCCAGGAGAGGCTAAATGATGTCATTTCTATTGGTCACTTTGGAATGTTCGAGATGGGAATGTTGAGAATCTTGAGTATGATCTTTATCGTCCGACACTACAGTATTGCTTTAGTGATCTCTGCCTTGGAAATGCTAGTAATTTTCTCTATTTCTATAGTTGAATACCCTCTTGTCATCTCCACCATCGTGGTAGTGGTGGTGCTGATCCTTGTGGAAGGTACTGTAATTTTTTGACTTTCCTTAGTAAGCATTATGTTGATTGTAGTGTTAAAATTTGAAAAACAATATAAATAAATAAATTGAAATTTACTTGACTGATAGAGAGATTATCTTTAAAAAATAACGAAATGCCTAATAAAAGATTTATAAATATTAAATCCTTGTTAAAACCTTGTTTAAATTAAACAACATTTTAAAATAAAAAGCACAGCTTTTTCTATTGATAAAAATTACTCATATATTCATTCAACTATAAACTGAGTTAAAATTTGTCATATTCTTTGTTAGAGACATATCTATAATTCAAATTTAAATTCGGATTAATCTTACTTTCCCGAGTAATTTTAATTATTATTATTATTTAAAGCTTATAGGAAATTAATACTGGGGCTTAAGCCAGGCAGATAGTTATTAGGTTTTTTACTTTATACTTTTAACTTTCGACACCGTCAAAGTAATTTTAATCGTTTCTCTCATCGCTGATATAATTCTTGTGATGATAATTTCCCTTGATATTCTTATGATAACCACTGGGATGTCTCTCGTATCCTTACTCGAAAGAATGATCGTATCCTTGTGACTAAGTTTATTCGATATAAATAGATATTGAAATTCTTACATCACTCTCATCATTAAAATATTTATATAAAAATTTGGAAATATAATTAGAGTGTTTAATAATATTAAAAAGTAAAGGTAATTTAATTAAAATTATGATAAAAAATTAGACAAAATTACAAGTAAAATTAAATTTTAAAGCAATTTTATTATTTAATAAAATAAATGTGGAATATCAACTCTCATCATAATAGTATTATTATCGTTGAGAATGCTAACTTTGGTAAGTATGCTGCATCTGATCATCCGAAGAAGAGGGACACTCATCGTATTTAAAACACAAATATATAATTATAATTAATTCAATTGCTTATAATTCCTAAACTTGATGTTCATAAAATTATTGAATAATTATTACCACCTAAATTTATTGATAAAAAATTCACATTTTATTCATAAAAAAGGAATAAAAAAGAATAAATAAATTATCTTTATATTAATTTTTGCAAAATTTATCTATATATGCTTAGAAAATTGTAATTTATACAATTTTATACTTAAAATTAGAAAAACTAAAAAACTATTTATCACTGTTGAAATAAAAAATTGGCTGTAAATGTTTAAAGTTTTAATTATCGCATATTATTTGGATGCTTAAACTGACTGCGATTGTATCCAGTCCTATATTACTGATGAATTGTCGCTGTAACTTACTTATGATAGGTTTGCTGACCATCTCGTCTGAAATCCTCGTATTTTTCATAACTAGCATCCTTGTGATAGTGGTGAGTTCCAGCGTTGTGATTCTGTTAATAAAATCCATCATTTCTTGAACCTCTTCCTCTGAAATAAATTTAGAAATTTATATGAATTTACCTTTGAGTACTGCCTATTTGTGGCTGCCCTCTGTAAGAATCATTGTAGCGTCCACGCTCGTTCCCATAATATTGGGAAAGTATTAAATTTAATTTTAGAACAACGATTTATCATCCCCAAAACCCTTTTTTAAAAATTATAGAAAAAATTTAATTTAAATCAATTTTATTTTAAGAATACTCCCTCTAAGAAGTTTAATGGTCACGATTGGGTTGTTCTTTGTTATAGAAATGTGATTTTCCCTTATGATGATATTAATTGTCTGAATTCATATTTTTAATAGTAATACGCTGATAAAATAGAAATTGAGCAACTTATTAATATATTTCTAGCAATAACAATGCAACAAACAATACAATCGAATAATCAATCACTAACTTATATTTATTTAAACTTTAGTTGTTAGCCAGCCAATACTTTTATTTCATTTAAACTTATTTATTCTCTATTTGTTGGCATTAAACAAAAATATCATATTGAAATTATGAAATAAATTCATTTAAACTAAAATTTAATAACGAAATGCTTAATTAAAAAGTGCATTTTTTATCATAATTTCTTATAGATAAAATACATCTGGCATTTATAAATTTATTGTATAAATTGCATGAACTCTTCAACTGAGACACCAATCTTTAGCTCCACTCGTCCTCCTCCAAGCCAAAAGTAGCCAGGATTAAGATTTACGATATCATCACTGAGTATTATCAACAATTCATCATTTTTCATAAAGAATGGTGTAATACTGTTATAACTGTAGCCACTCAATTCAAAAGCATCAGCTTCATCAGCTAGTCTGTATTTAAATTGTTTTTTACCAATCTCTTTTAATTAGGTGTGCTTTCTTTGATAATCTTTCATGATATTCGCAATGTTTTGAGAGATTAAGGACTTTTTGTATTGGACTATCACCATAATGAATCTTGGATAGAATGGGTCATTGGAGTATTCATAATTTTTTTTAATTTTTTGGTGCCCTAATTCATAATGAAAATTAGAAATTCACTTAACTTTTAAAAGATTTTGTTCATCATTATACTCGCTATTCTTCATAATGATAGTCTTGCAGAGAGCATATTCACTAGGTGCACCCAAGAATTCCTTCCTCTCCTATAATCGCCAAGCGTAATACTCCCTGGGCGCTCTAGCCATCTAAATCGACCTTAAGCCATGATCCGCTTTCAATCTCTTCAAGAAAGTGAGCATAGTGTGAATGCTCTATATTGATTCAGTAATTTACTCTTCTTTTGTGAGTTCTCTTAACACTACTTTTTCTTCGACTTCATTTTCATCGTTGTTTGACAAATCGATATCTTTTTAGGTATCTGTAGCTGCTGTGTTCATCTTTATCGAATTGGAATCTTTTAATTAATAATTATATTGCATCACTAATTATGGATATAAAATTCATGTTTATTTCCTAGGTGTTGAATATGATTCTTAGGAATATCTTGAAATCATTCTAAGATTTAAGACATAGAGAATATTCTGAATAATCTAGTCTAGACAGCATCAAATTAATTAGAGTAGAAAATCTAAATATAGAAAGAATAGGAGTTGTAACTACTCTAAGAATAGCAATAAGTTATATAGTAGTAATAAATATCACCTTAAAAATAGTAAAATAATCAGTCCAAGGGCAAGAAAGGCAAAAAGAATCAATTTATACCTTTTGTTATCATATATCCCAATTTTATCAATAGAACAAAATGTAGCAGCAGATTGAACAACAAATGAAGGAGAAGATAGAGTAAGAACAGTTAGCGCTTTAACAGCAATAATAATAGTAACCATTATAAAATGATTAAGTTTAAGCATAAAACTTACAACCTCTTGATAGTATAACTCCAGATTAGCTCTCATAGATTATGACTGAAATTTTATCACTACTAAAGCCAACTCAAGCTTACAGAGACGATTAAGAAAACATAGAAGCTATAATGGCCAAATTAGAAGATAATAATAAATACTTGAAAGAAATCAATCTACAAATTTCAGATAAAATGCTGAGTTTGGAGCAAATTTATCAAGAGAAAATGATTTAGGAGAAGGGTAGACTTTATCAAGAGTTTCAAGATAAAATAGAACAAATGAATTAAGATTTCAACTCTAGAAGCAGTGGTTATGAAGAGAAAATTCTACAAATTCAAAATTAAAGTGAAAGCGGCATAGAATCGAGACTTTAACAACTTAGAGACGAATATGAAGTCAGAATAGCAGAAATTACTTAAGACTATGAGAATAAGTTAACTGAGTTAAGCTTTAAAAATGTGGAGGATCTGGAAGAATAAAAGAAATAGCATGAAGTTGAATTGGAAAACAAGGTTAAAGAGATCTTGACTCAAAATAAATCATGGGAGAATAACTACTAGAAGATTCAGGAGCAACATAAGCAAGATTAATTAGAGATTAAGAAGCATGTTATTAACTAAGTGTTTAATGAGCTGCAGTAATCTTTGAGCAAAACATTCGAATTAACAGATATAAAGTTAGCTTAAAGTGAGGAGATTGAAACATTGATAAGCAGTTTTACAAGCTTGATAAAAGAAAACTTCAAGAGTGGTGCTTAAATTGACCCATAAAATATACAAGCTATGAAAGATTGCTGGGATTAGGTTTGTGAAAGATTTAAGCCATTTAACCTTTCAAAATATCAGAAGTAATCCACTAAAGACGCGACTTAATGGATAACTCAAAGATTTGGAAATATCTAACCTCTAAAGGGTAAGAAATAATAAGATTCTTTCAAAGATAGTGACTTGTGCAAATTCTACGATGTATAGCTTTAAACGATTTTGTCTCTAAATTAATACATCTAAGAGCAAGCTGCTTAACTGACTGATGCCCAAACTAAAAAGGATTCAATTTAATAGCAATTCACCAAACTTCAAAAGGAGTGCAATGATCTCTCATTGAAGCAAAAAGATATTCCAAAATTACAATAGAAAATTGATCAATTCACTCAAGAGAAGGAGGTCATACAAGCCCAACTCAGTGAAGTTTTGCAATAAAAACTTGACTCTCAGATGAAATTGGAAGAGGGCAGAAACAAAACAGAGATGCTTGTTGTTGAAAATGCAACGCTCAAGGAGAAAGTAGGCACTCTTGACGAAGATACCAAGCGATTAAGAAAATAAAACAAGTAGTTGCAAGGGTAGTTAGATTTGTAGGAGGATTATAAACTTTAGCATGAGAAAGCTAGCCAAGAATTAAAATGGATGGAAGCATAGCTTAAGTCTAAAGAATCTGAGCTTGAAGAGTCTCGTAAGACACTCAAAATTATATAATTACAATTTTGAAATTCTTAATGTGGTATCAGTTTCGACATTTTCAATATAGCGTTTCTATGTGATTAACTTTATAAATATGAACACTATCTTTGTTACAGCGATCAATCTAAAACTAACAAGATGAATACGAGTAGAACCTTAGAGTGAAGGAAAGAGAGCAGTCAGAAGACAAGCAGTTACTTTAATCTCTCCAACTATAAATAAATGAAATGAAAGAGAGAATCAGAGTGGCCATAGATGTTGAGTAGTAACTAGAAAGGAGTAAAAGATATGCACAAGAGATAGAAATTAGAATTGAAAAGTTAGATGTGGAGAACTCCGAGCTCAAGAAATATTCTTAGGAGCTGGTTGAAAAAGTTAAGAAAGATAGTCAATAATATTGATTAGCATTATGATATATATAGTCTATTAATAACTGAAAAAATTAGTCCCATTTTATATAATAAACTACTATTTATGTTTGGTGAGTGAGCAGAATGAATACATGGTTGACAGAAGAATAATAAACAAATTCCTGGTGAACTACGTTAATCAAAACAGCTCTCGCGAAATTAAATTATAAATGCTGGATTCTATGAGCAGAATACTTGCATTTAGCATGGATGAGAAAATCACTCTAGGCCTTGTCAAGAAGCAGATATTCACTATAAATGTTCATTTTTAATTTACTAACCACAAAAAATTCAATTTAAAATGAGGAAATTTAAACATGTTTTTAATTGGCAGACGAAGGCAGCGGCAATACCGCAAGTAGTTTAACAGGAGCAGCAGTTACACAGCAGACAGTCCAGAAAGGTATTGGTGAAAAACTCATTAGCTTTTTCTTGTAAGACGATGACGAGTGATTAAATATAATACAATAGCAGCAAGTTTGATTAAAACATTAATATTTTATCAATAATATTTATCAAATATCAAAGAATTTAGGTTGGTTGTATAAATTAATTAATTGAATAAAATATATTTAATGAAGTACAAAAAGTAATTTTCTGAAGACAATATTAAGCTTATAAGACTGTTGAGATTTGGATCAAATTAGTATAGCAAGGATTCTAAGTTGTTTATGAAAATTAAAGAGATAAGAAAAGTTACAGGATTTAAGGAAAGCTTAATCAACAGAATAATAAAACTAATAAAAACCTCAAATGACAATGAAAAGTAACAATACAAAGAACAATCTAAATTAGATCATTTTGATTTGGAATACTTGGTCTCAAGAAATACTTTATAAGCTTAAAAGCATTTATCGTTATAAAAGAGAGCTCTGTTATTTCATAGGACTTTTCCGGAAAAGAAAGTTCCTAAATAACAGCTTTACAGAATATATAAGGATCATGGAATAAGTTTCAAAAGCACAAGGTCAGACTATTTCATAACAGAAAAAAAGAAGTAAAACATTTTAAATATTTAGTAAATGACATACCCTTAATTAATAAAAATGTCAGAAAAGGAAGAAAACATCGTCTATCTCGATGAAACTATTTTTAAAGCTCATAGTGTAAGAATAAAATTTTGGTCAAGAAAATATGAAAACCAAGTACTAAATAAAGAGGGACTTTGTGATGATAATTTAGCAGGTGCTGTCATTATAAATGGAAAGTTTGGACTAGAGCAGTTTATTATAAAGTAGAAGTCAATTAAACTCCCAGATCTTTAACTTCTGATTGATAAACTTTGAGATAGGTATGAGGGAAAGTAATTAACAATATTTTAGACAACTTAAGAGCTCATCATTCGAAGTTATTATAAGAGCAAGTTTTAAAATATGGATGGAAGTTGCTTTTTAATAGCCCTTACTCATCTAAGTATAATTGCATAGAAATGGTTTTTTCAAGAGTAAGGAAGCATTATACATAAACTTTATGTCAACATGATTTTAAGGTGAATAATAAAACAAACTATTTCTTTGTGGAGAAATCTATAACATAAATTCAAACAAAAGATTGCAAAAATAGTGAAAGAAGGTGCTTAGATATGATGCATGCTTTATTACATAAGACATAAATAATTAATTGACTTAAACTTTATGTTATTAAAATTAATTTATGTCACATATTAAATTGCATTCTTTTGCCTGGTGGGCTTTTCATAATTTATGAGTCATTGTTTATTTGCATAAAATTTTAATTATATTGCTGTATTTACATAGGCCTCTCTATTTCTGAAACAATCTCAAAATCTTTTCCGTTTTTTGTTCTACTTTCTCCCTGAACTGATCTTTAACATCGATAAGGCCTTTCCTTTCTTTTCTAAAATAAAGTATACAAATTTGTGTATTTATAACTTACTAGAGTATCTGGAAATAGATTGGATTTCTTTGAGCAATTCTTCATTTATTTGAATAGTTTCTTTCTATTCTTTATCAGCTTAGCCTGTGTATCTAAGATTCTGCTGATTCTGGACAAGTTATGTAATGAACTCATTCTTAAGTGTACCTAGTATTCCAAAGAAGAAGTGCTTGTCAGGTAGCTCCTTTATGTCTTCATAAATTCCTAGGTATTTGTTTACAGCTTCATCATTTTTAATTAGGTCATAAATATTTGCTACAGAGAGCTCTGGGAAGTTAGGAACATTGACATAAATTATGTCTGCAGATTTAATGAGCTCTTTCTTGCAGCTCAATACATCTTTAATGAACCGCATAGTAGTTTTTTTAAAACTAGGCATGTGATATCCCACTAAAGTTGTTAAGTTAAGAAAATTACATGAATATTTGAAGTGACACCACCAGTCTTGTTTGTATTCAGATGTCCCTCCAGCTACTTAATGTTTATGTTCACGAAATTCCTGTTACTTTCCATTAGCCTTATAAGTCTATTTAATATGAATTTAATATAAAATACTTCAGACTTAAATATTTCTAGTAAGAATGAAAAGTTTAAGTCCTTTAATTTAATTCGCTTATACTATATATTAATCAAATTTGATTGGTTATACTTTACTTTATAGATTTTACTTTGTCTGAAGTAATTTAACGCAATAACTTTTAGAACATAAAAAATTGTCAACAAAAGTTTATGTATGAGTGCGATAACACATTTTTATTGTTCCAAATCCTATATTCCCAAACAAATGATATTACTTTATCACAGAATGATTGATTGTGATTTTATTTGAAGTTAAGAATTTTCAAAAGTTAAAACCCAAGAACCTCTCCATTGAAAAAGCGTATGTCCCCTGGGGACAAATAGGGGACATAAACTTTATGTACCAAGGGGTTTCTGGGTTTAGTAATATTTTATTTGACCACAATTTTAAGATTATTTTAGTTAACATAATTTAACCTATTTAATATAAGCTTTTAATTAATAAATTTCTCAAAATTTTAAATATGGAATCATCTTCATTGTCATCAGTCTATTCAAATTCAAGCTCGTCTTAGGATTCAGAAGAGTCTAAAACAAAATTTATTGGTAACATTTTTATACATAAACATTTATTGACAGGAAACAAAATTGTAACTTGAAAGCATAAACTCTACAAAATTTATTTGGAAACATGGATCAATAGAAGAAAGAGTAGAGCAAAACACTAAACAAAAAACCTCAAAAATTCACAAAATGTGGGATTTGCAAATAAGTGTACACTCCAGTAGAATTAAAAAGACATAAAAAAGTTCACTCTAGAAACTAAGGTTCATTCTCCTAACTTAAGCGACAAGGAAAATATGAATGTGCGGTGTGCCAGCAATAAGTATTGAAAGCTTAAAATTTTGTTGATAAAGATTGCTTGCTCGTTCATTTATGTTCACATAGTTCAGAAGAATTAACTTTGGCACAATACTCTAACATAGTACTAAATATTTATATATTAAATTCTTTTAGACAATCAAGTAGATTGAATGCATCAATGCAAAACACTCTTCAAGCAACTATGTAGATGTTCCCTGTCAAGCTTCATAAATTTCAAATTCATAATAAGCAAATATAATGCTGAATTCAAATGAAAATTTCAACATTAATCTAGAAGAAAGTGTCGTAATACTGGAATAATCAGGCTAGAAAAAAATTAAATAAATTAAAGAATTGAATGAGAAAGACTAATTAAACCCTTTTACTGACTTTTGTTAAATGGTAAAATGGGAACTAAAAGCAGTTTTTGAAATTTCCTCATAAATGGGAGTACTTTTTTATGATTAAAATGAATTTAATCAGCTAGATGGAGACTTGCGTATTTATCTGAAAAAAGATTTGAATGAAGACCTAAATAAAGTGACAAGACTCTTGAATGAATTCAAATTAATGAGTCTAATTAAAGGAAATTAAGCTGATTATCTTGATTGCATTATTGGAGTATGCTTTGATGATACTAATGTTTATGTTAAAACAAGAGAGAGTGATACCAACTTATCGCTCATGATTCGGCTAGACAATATAAAATCGAAGAGGTAGCTAATAGATTAATTAGTTGAAGCTATTAAAGGGCTTCATTCACTGGGAATAACCCATAGGTACCTCACCCCACAAAACATAAAGATTAAGTCACAAGAGAACCCCTAAATTATCCTAACTAACTTTGCTCATGCCTCAACAATAGACTTCAAATCTTAAATAAGTTAAATGCCTCTGACACTGTATTAACATCCTAACGATCTCAAGGAATTAGAAATGTCAGACATTAGACAAGACCTTTATTCTCTTGTCATTATAGTAATTGAATTAACACTGGGAAAATCGTTTAAAATAGACTACAAGAAATACTAAGACTCAGGTAGGTTTTTTAGCTATCTTAGAAGATAGTTTAAGGAAGATTAAAATTTTGTTTTATTGCTTAAAAATATAGGGAATAACTTTGATTTTATAAGTTCAATTGATGATATTCATTTTTTAGCTACTTAAATTTAATAAAATTGATGAATTAATTAATTTATACAACCAACCTAAATTCTTTGATATTTGATAATTCCTTGAATAGTATTAAAATTGCAATGAAATTATATTGATTTCATTAAATTTTCCTTATAAAAACAAGTTAGAAGTATTTATATAATCAAAGATTAGTGATACAATTAAGCTATATTTATTCCCATTGATTATTGCTATTCCCACAATAGTTAACTACTTAACAAAAATAGCATCTTTATTATATAATTCTAAATTATCACTGCTACTTGGCTTTCTATAATAAATCCTGAAGCCTGGACAACTTTGAATTGATATCCTTGACATCTATATCATCAGCCCCACTCCCCATATTGTTATTATTACTACTGATTTCTTGCTGCTGCTGTCTCTACACCACTGGTTCATAAGCTGATGAGTAGATCTATTTCTGTTGATTTTCTTTGTTTTACTCATAGGATTTAGCCTGTATGTTTATGTTTAGTGATTCGGTGTTGTTGTCTCTCTCTGGGATCAACTGCTGGTAGTCAACTACTGCTGCTGGGTTTGATTGAGAAGTAGATTTAATTTGTTGTTAAGAGTTTGAAAGTGGGAGAAATTAATGTATATAGAGCTTTAACCTGAAGTTTTTTGGTTTTGGAGGTTGTTTCGATTAGCACCAACCATAGGCGAAATAATCATGAATTCATAAATAGCAATGATTTTAGATTGCGTAATGTAACAAACTTAAATAAGAAAATATTCCAGAATGAAATCGTTTGATATTTTAATCACAATTCCCCTCTCTTCCTGAGTTCATCCTCGATCATCTTCATGCTGTTCACTCTATCCTGCTCCTCATACATCTACTTCATTCTCATCTCCTGGAACTGCTCCTACTAAGCCAAGTCCACAGTCATTGTGAATTTCTTGTCTGCGTATTTCTTCACAAATTCAGCCATTTCTGAGACTTTTGCACCGCTGAGGTAGCGGGGATATGGGGGGTTCTTGTGGAATGCAGGGAATAAGTATATCATTGGTGCCTCTTGAGATTAATATATAAATAGTTCTTTAATCTTTAGCTAAATATATAAGTGAAAATTATTGTAATTTTATAAATTATGATTCAATTCTAGGTGGTTGACCTTCTACATTGACATCATAAGCGTAAAATTTGACTGTGTTGATATTCATCTAAGTAAACTTTTAAGCCAATTCATTGAACTTTTGAGCTATGATTCTTTGAATGTTCTCCTCAACAGAGCTAGTAAACCTTTTTATAATAATGATTAATTTTTGAAATCCAGCATTTCTTATAAACAACAGTAATTCTTTTGGAATAATTACTTTTTAATATATATTTTATACAAGTAGACTAGCACATCACTCTCGTCTTCATATGCAGATTCCACAAAAGAATCTCTCTTCAACTATTATAATTATATTAAAATAATAACTTAAAATATCCAAGTATAAAATTAATCGAATACTGTTAATACTTGCAATCTGGCATCATGTACTTAATTTCAGCATCAATTATTTCTCCGAATCCTGCCTCTTTGGCCTATAATTTACCCTTCACAAATTTACTCAGCCATTTATTCAAATTGTCTTCAGTCATCTCTTATATTATCTATTTATCATAAATTCATGATTATAGATTGCAATTTTTTGCAAAATATCATAGAATTAATTGTTTATATATTGTAGAAATATATTGTGTCATCTCTTCATTTTCAGGGAAGGGAACGACTTTCTACTCATTGTTATTAATAGCAATTGCTGGTACTTTATTGTGAGTGATTCCTAGCAATTTTCTATGCTTAAAGTAGTCTGTGTTGTCTGCATAGGTTATAATCACACCGTGGAAGAAACCTGGGGCGACTTTTGGCATTCATTTTTATATATTCTTTTATGAAAATAAATTCTCGTGTATAAGGACCTGTTACACATTAAGAATCAAATATTTATCTAAACATGGCAAAATGTTATCAACAAGATCTTGGGATTCTCTAAAAACTTTCTTGTTCTATGATTTCAAATCAACGAAGGCAACCATAATAGGTTAACGAATCATTTCAAAGATGCGGAAAGTGTCCTGGTCCATAGCCTCTACAGCTTTAACTGATTTCTTGTTTATCCAATATTAGAATGGGAAGTTAGCTTCACCCAGTAAATCACTAAAGAATTAATTGTTTTGTGATAGAACGATATTTGAAAAAAATCTTCAAATAACCGATGGTATTTGATATTACTTAATGTAAATCAGCATGGTAAGTTTAACCATCATATCTCTTCAGAACCAGTGAACTGTAGGTGCCCTCTGGGAACCACAAAGTGCCATATTTGGCTTTGTACTTTTTAATAATCTTTCTATCCGTGATCATACCAATTCTCATCTCGTCTCTCTTGGCTGAGTATTTTCCGGTTAATCTCAGATTTTTCAATTCATCAACGAAGTCGTCCTTGTCGTATATGAAAGCAAGCACTCTCGTCTTGGTTCTGCGGTTTGTGTACCAATCACCCAGGAATACAGGGGTCTTCTCGAAGAACTTTGTTGATTCTATATACATTAAAATTCTATAACATAGTATAGTATATAGCTATTAGGCTGTATTATGAATTTTAAAATTTAATATGAATGAAATATTTATAAAGTTTTAAAATCTATATATTCCTCTTCAAGGTTTAAGAATTAAGCAACTTCTTCCTCACTCTTAAGCAAAGCTAGTGGGTGGACAATTTTATTCAAGAAATGTAAGAATTGTGGTCTTGATCTAGCATTTCCCTCATAAAGATTTTTCCTTTAATAAATTTATAAAAATTCATCTCAAATGTCATTCAATACAGTTATTGATTTAAAGATAGTAGACACCATCAAGATATACAAAAACAGATGGAACTTGCTATGCGCTAATTCCCTCTTTCGTTATGAATTGATATTTCTTGCTAATATCAACGCGTGCAATTTTAATCTACTTCACTTTCTTGTATGTAAACAATCCATCTGAGAAATCTCTCTGCAATTAGTCTAACAATCTTATAAACTAGTAAAAGTGACGCGTGTTTCTATGACATAAAATAAATCTCCCATATATCTTAAATAATTTATGGTAAATGGCTCACTAGTGCAGCACTGCTCACAACCCTTGTCGCTAACTCCCAATATGAACAAACTATTAGCTTTCTTGAATTTATCGAAATTGGCTTGAGTTAGATGGATGTCAGCCACAGCCAGGTTGGGTAGGTGGTCCACGCAATTCGGGTACTTGCCTGTGGGTTCATCCTAGCGAATGTCTATCGTCTGTGGAGCTGATAGTCCTTAGTTCAATAGTAATGTAATGCATAAAGTTAATGTCAGAAGTATTATAAAAATGTGAACTGAATTCCAATTACTATAAATTCTCAATATTTAGCTTAAAAACTGACTTAATTTTTAATTAAATTGTAATACTCGTGCCTTTATTTAAGTTGACACGTAGCGAGATTAACTTCCCATATTATTTAAATTTATAAATTTTAACTAAATCAATTTATTTTTATACTTCATTTCATCAAATTCATGTTAATTTATGATAATTTTGTGGTTTCTATACGATCCTGATTTTAGTTTGAAACTGGCTGTCTAGTGTTTGAATTACTGGTGTTTTTATTGCCATAAAGTCTATCATAAACTCCAGTTGAGCTTTAACATATCACTAAATATTGATGTTTAGCACCAACCATAGGTTTATTATTGATAGCAGCACCTGTTCTATTATAATTTATAAAACAAATTAGTCAAAATTTACAATTACTTATTATCACACCTGGTTAAAATGGGAAATAATATAAACGAATTATAATCTATTGTTGTTGCTTCCGCTTCTGTTGTTTGAGGAGTTTCTTTATTGGTAGGTGGATTGGCGTTGTTGCTACCCTATTGGTGCTCTTTATTGAGTTGTTGGTGATTTAACTTTAATTATTTAAAAATATATTCTAAATTAACTTGTTCCTATTTCTATTTTATTTATTCTTTATTAACATTACAAAATTTAATGATTACCTAGTGTTTGAATTTTGTCTCAATGATGAAGGTGGCTTATATGTAAACTTTAAATATTTCTAAGTAAAATTATATTTTTAAACTCTTATATAAATTTTTGTAGCAATGTTTATTAGATCCAAATCTGTTCTGAGTAGTTGGTGAAGACCTCTACACTCCAGTAGATCCGACTGCACCACCAGTTGTTCTGCCATTGGATCCTACTCTATTGTTATTCCCTCCAGCACCCACTCTCCCGTATATATTGCTGCCAGGAGTGCCCTATCCAGTTTTCTTATTCCCACTACTGTTTCTGCTATAGGGGCTTGCATTTCTAGATCCTCCGTTGCTGTTTGTACCTCCAGTATATATTGGATTTTTTCTTCTGACTGGTGTCGACACACCTCTCTGCAGTTACTCGATTCTTTTCAATGTGTGATCCAGCTCATCTTGCATAATTAAAAGTATCATATACCCCTTATTTCTTGCAATTCCTTTTGCCTGATCTTTAGCTTCCGCTCGTTATCTCTCTAATCATCGAGTTCTTTCTTGCACTCCTCGATTTCCTTCTCTTGCTTCTCTATAATAGTCCCAGTTGTAGATCTTTCTTAATCTAATTGTGAAGAAATCTCCTTAAGTTGTCGCTTTACATGATCTGCATCTGACATCTAAGAGGAGGGGTTTTATTGGACTGTGTAATTCGGGCCAGAGGTCAAGCTGAAGCCTGAGGTTTGAGTCACTCGATTTGAGGGGTTTTGAGATTGTTGTGTTCTTAATTGATCTTGTAGCTATTACAGTTTATTGTAAAAATAAAAAATTTACACTTAAAAATACCTGATACAATTAAAATTCAATGCTTTAAAAAAATTATAAAAACTAAAGAAGTTTGTTTAAAATTGAGGGTATTATTATTAAAAGTTCTTACTCAGCATTTCATACTTAATCCTACAAAGTCATAATCTCTTTTTAAGCGTTTCTTTTAAATTTATCATACTCACTCTCAGTGTAAAATTTCTACTGAGACACATTAAAGAATTCTTGATGACTCTGACTGAATTGAGATATATAAATTTAATTTAAAATAAAAACTTAAGTTAACTACTAGAATTTTTTAATTGAGCTTCCATTTCATTGATCTATCTTCGCAGCTATTCATTTTCAAGTTCAATGGATGCAAAGTCTTCAATTTTATTGTACGCTTAAGATGCAGTTTATTTTATCATAATTTCCATACATTATGCTAAGAATATTCATTATAATTATTAATAAATTGAAGTTTAACTGAAATTCTTGCTACTAGGTCCTTGCCCAAAGAAACCTTAGCCATTAGCACTGCTAAAAGCATTTGACTTTTGCATTACAATCAGGTTTCTCATCCTCTCAATAGTCCTACGAAGTTGATCTGCTTCAGGCTCCTCGACATAATTTAGGGATAGTGGGTAGTGTACTCTTTCAAATTCTGTTATGTATGTCAATATGAAATATCGCTTGTTGTTAAACTTATAACAATTTTTTATTTTAAAATCATAAGTTTTATCAATTACTCCTTGAAATATGACCAATCACAAAATCAATAGGTTGGTGTTTTATTAATAAAAATATGCTATAATCAAATTAAGAGAAAATTCATCAAAGTTTATTTGAATTAATTTGGCTTTAATTTTGAGTGCTTGTATTTGCTTAACCTGGTCGCTTATTTTTCAAAGCCTCCAAATCACTGTAAGTCAATAAATCTATGCACACACTTTCATTTTAACTTTTAAATGCCTGAATCAGCATTTTGACGAATTAAATCTTTTTTTATATTAACAATAATCAGAATTACAAAATCTTATTTTGGACCAGTTGAATACGAGTGATATTATTTACTTAAAACATAACGAATACATTGAATTTCTTTGCCACTCCAGTTTTAACAGTGATATTAAGCGAGTATAATTAAAATGGGGAGACTGTTAAAAATAAATCAAAAAAGAGATCAAATAAAATTATGTTCATATCAATACACATGATTTAAGATAAAACAGTCACTAACTTGAATTAAGTTTGAGTATATCCTTATTTAACTTTAATTAATTAATCAACTATCTAAAAATGGAATTTTTATTTTTTTCATCTTTTCCATTTCATTTCTATTTTAGGGCAGTGAACTAGTTAATGCTGTAGCTGATCTTAAAGTTTTTCATAAATTTTTCTAAGATATCTTCATCATATCTTCAGGGTATCTTCAGGATATCTTCCTTAAAAAATAAAAAGTGTGGAGAGTGTGGAGTTTGGCAATAATAACAGTAACAATAATAGCAACAATAATAGCAATAACACTAGTAAAATCAATATCAAGCATTATTAGAGTCTGTTTGAAATTCTGATGGAATTTCAAAATATTAAAAATCAGAGATTTTTTTCATATTCACAATCATCATCTTACTTTTCATCTTCAACACTAAGTCTATTAACAAAAGTTTTCTCAAAATTTGGATTTTTTAGGAAAAATCCACAGACTCTAATAATGCTTGATATTGATTTTACTAGTGTTATTGCTATTATTGTTGCTATTATTGCTGCTGTTATTATTGATAAACTCCACACTCTCCACACTTTTTTATTTTTTAAGGAAGATATCCTGAAGATACCCTGAAGATATGATGAAGATATCTTAGAAAAATTTATGAAAAACTTTAAGATCAGCTACAGCATTAACTAGTTCACTGCCCTAAAATAGAAATGAAATGGAAAAGATGAAAAAAATAAAAATTCCATTTTTAGATAGTTGATTAATTAATTAAAGTTAAATAAGGATATACTCAAACTTAATTCAAGTTAGTGACTGTTTTATCTTTAATCATGTGTATTGATATGAACATAATTTTATTTGATCTCTTTTTTGATTTATTTTTAACAGTCTCCCCATTTTAATTATACTCGCTTAATATCTTCGATGTATTTGGCTTGGAAATCAGCTTTCCAGATGTTCCCAGTGAGTTTTTCTTCAACTTCCAAGTATAAACGCTGATTCAAGGGATCAAACTGAGTTTACTAAATCTACCTCAGTGTCACCAAGTAATCGTTCTATGAAATGGAATCATTTATGATTATTTTTGAAACAAATATTAAGATAAATATAATGATGGATATATTTTAAAATATATTAACTGTTTAGAGGTCATACATTATTGAAAGTGAGTTCTCCTTCAAAGTTTTGCTCTTCCATGAAAATATTGAAATGAAATTTAATTATTAAAAATTGAATTTTCTTATTTAATTCCACTATAATTCAAATTGAATTAACAATTATCTCATCTAATTATCACCCCTTATAATACATATATTCCCAATAATCTATCCCTTATATTTTATAGTTAATTAAATCTTAGAATGATTAGTAATCTTAAGCGAATGATTGAGATTACTAAGCTCCTCAACTCTAGCCTACAACTCCCTGACATCTCTCTCCCTTTCCTGCACTCTCTTTCGTTCCTCCTAGATTATCTCCAATAAATTATGCATTTAATCGCTGTACATTTCATCCTTTTGTTAAAGCATAAAACTTAGAGTTTCTTGTGTTATCAAGTTTGAGGGTTGAGCTTCAACTAAGGGGTTTTGGGGTTGGAGTTCTTGTGAGGAGCTTCCACTGCCTGCTGCTGTAGTCAGATTCTAAGATGATTACTAATAATATATAAGATTAGATTGTATTTTTAACTTTTAAACTACTTATGATTAAAATTTAAATCTATTCATTTTTAAATGGGTTTATTTATTTTAATTGATAAAATTTCTATAAGTTATAATGAATTAATGGTTTTATAATTACTGCTATTCCTTGAGATTAACTAATTCTTATTCCAATGAGATTACTCTATTTCTGAATTTTTCAATGGTTTTCTCATTATCAGAGAGTATATTTTGGTACATTTTGATTTTCTCTTCAAATTCCTCCATCTCATACTTTTAGTTGTTATTTATATTGAAAATATTCATTAAAAACTTTATTAAAATTTGGATAATTTTTCTTAATTTACCAATATTTTCATTTATATATTATGTATTTGTTTGATGCTGATTGTGTTTTTGACGAATTTTTGCTATTATCACCTGACTCATTTTATAGTTTCTTTCCTTTATCAGATGCCACCACACTTTACTTGCCAGTTGCTACTTATTATTATTATTTAGTGCTAGTTGATGGCTTATCAATGAGTGAATCTGAATTGTGATTGTTGCTGGTGCTCTGAGATTTAATCTCTTCTAATGAATTGCTGTCAGTTTACTTTTGTCCATTTTTAATGCTATTTCCTGTTCCAATGTTTTTATTCTCGTTTTCCTGGGATTTACTACCACTAACTATCTTTTAATAAATAGGAATTTATTAATGAAGTTAGTAAGTTATACCTTACATATTGATTTTTTGCAATATCTTGGCTTTTTATTATAATGCAGGGATGAATGAATTGAAAAAGTCATCAGTCTAATCCTTCAAAGATACCAAAATTAAAATAAAAACATCATGGATTATTCAGTCTTAACTTTGAATAGGGATTTTAATTTTAGCAACTGTAATTATAGAATTAATTTCAAATAAGATTGATTGCCCTTTCCCTTGGAATTCGTGTCAAGCTGATTTGATGATGATTTGGATGAGGTAGTTGCTTTACTCTTGATTATTGTTAGAATAATGGCGATAAATTTTATAACAAATTAACTATTTAAGTATATGCTTATACAATACTTCCTTGCCTTGTAGTTGCGAATCATCATCTCCATCGTGCATTTGATCCAGCACTTCTTCCTCCTCTCCCTCACTATCATTCTGATTCGCATCTTTATTCTCATTTTTACATTTTTATTATTAAGTATTATGAACATTTTTTAAAAAATACTATATATAATTTACACATAAGTTATTCTCATAAACAATGATGTTCTTTGCTATTGATTGAATAGAGGATGCTTGTTCCTTGAGTCTATTAAGAAAATATGACATATTTGTGTCTTCACAATTTTAAATTACTTAAATTATTCTACCAATAATAAAGTTAATTAAATTTACTACTCTGAAAATATTCTCATATTTTTGGGAAAAATACGTCAATATTCATTATAAATAATGAATTTTAAGAGTTTACACTGTTTTTATATTTATTATTGAATTATTTATTATTAAATTATATTTTATTAAAATTATATATAGATATTTTTCATATAAATTTTATATGATAAAGTGAAACTTCATGACTATTTATAAATATTGATTAATTCACTAATTTATATATACTTTTTAAATTTAATAAGTATCGGAAGTAAAAGCAGTAGAAATTGAATTAATAAGTCATAAATTTTTTTAATATTCATTAATAAAAATTACTCATGATAAATTAATTATAAAAAATGAATAAGAAAAAAACACAGGAAAGATATAAAAAGAAGCTATATTCACTCATTGCTTTGATCTTAACTATTGTTTATATTTCTTGAGAAATTTAAGCTCAAGATTTATTAATTAAAAATTTTTTATGAATAAATAAATATATTAACAAACCATTCCCCATTTATAATAGTTTATAAGTATATAAATAAAAAGAAAAATATTAAGGAAAGAAAGTATATTTTATCATAAAAATGTAATTATTTTCGTATAAATAGTGATTACCCATGTAATAGATTAAATTATAAATAGCTTTTTATAGGTGTGCCATATTATGAATACTTGGATGATCTTGGAAACTGTAGAAGTAAGTAAAGAATTAAATATAAATTTATTGAAATGAAAAAAAAACCATCATTTTTCTGAACTTATATAAAAGATTAACCATCGTAAGATTATCGTTTTATAATGGTATTCAGCTATTATGATAAAGATTAAACAAATTAAACTACTAGTTTTTCAAGAAAAACTAAACTTAAGTATAAATTTGATTTATTCTTTGTATTTTTATGTATATAAATATATTAACATAAATCTTTTAAATAGGATGCTCTGGTACAATATATGGATGCTAGAAGTGTGAGACAAACATAGTGGGAGGCCTCACATTTATTCAATGTTTAAAGTGTGAAGAGGATTTGTACTTATTCAAAAATCAAACTGAAGTGGTCTCAAGTTCATATCCCGCTAACTTCACATTTTGTCAAATAAGAATTTCCTAAAATAATTTCATTCTCTTTAAAGTCTAAATGCAATTATTTATTTTGTGTTCCTGATTGCCCATTAAACATATAAATTTATGCGTTTACTCTTCTTATAAATTTAAATCTTATTTAACGAAATGCTAAAGTTTAGCAGGTTATTAATATATAAACGACCCAATAGCCGGGGAATGCAAATCCTGCGGCAAGCACTGTAAATCTTGCAATATAAATACTGGATGTGAAATATGTGAGCCACAGGGACAGCTATAAGGATGGGTCAATGCTCTATAAACCTATCAAGATTATGGTTTTAACATCTGTTAGGGTAAGTAGTTGATGAAATATACGAATTTATAGTCAGAACTTTGAGCCCAAAATTTGGTGAGAGATAAGGAAAAGTTAAATAAAATTGAAAATTACATTTAAGATTTCAGATATTTATACAAATAATTTATTTAGAATGCGAAGGGGGTTAATTTTGCTTCGAATGTGACCCATAAGATACAAGCAATTGCTATAACTGTATATCTCAATATTTGTTTATAAAATATTGAATAATTTTCTATTTTTATAGTCGTAATTAGTATCTCTCCAATTCTTAAAAGTTCTAACATCATTTAATCTTTTATAATTTAATACCAAGACACCTCAATCCCTGCAAATGGATTGCCCTTCACTTGCACAAATCACCCACCTTCAGATGAATTTGACAATTGCCTAGAAGCAGACCCACTCCTCGATTATGTTTGCACACTCTGTGACGATGGCTATAAAATCAACAGCTACAATTTTTGCTCAAAATGCAAGCAGAAAAACTGTCTCAATTGCGATTTAAGCATATACTTTTGTGATATCTGTGAGTAGAAATATGTCTTGTATAATAACGAGTGCAAAGGTAAGCTTAAAGGATTTGTGATTGTTAATTATTTGGGATAGATTGTATTACTAATAAAAGCGAATTCTAATTTCAATCTTAGAGTAGTGTGATTTATAATTGCACTTTACATTCACAATAACAAGCTATATGGGATTACCACTACAAATTACTTTCCTTAATGTGCAAATTGCTAAACAGATGATGGTATCATTAGTGAATCATCATGCATGGCATGTACAAATGGTTTCCTTCATGATGATAGTTAAATATATAATAATTTGAATTATTATATGCAATTTTATTATAACATTAGTTGTTTGTCAGTTTGCCCTGCTGGATACTATGGAGAGACCGTTTATAGTATTAGAGGCATGATATAAGAAACTTATTGTGAAGGTAAAAATAAATTTGATAAAAACTTCATGAATTTTTTCCAAGTCAAATTATAGTATTACAACTTCCTGTATTTATAGTTTGTCATTTGAATTGCAGGGAATCAAAACCCCAAAACCCTTTCAGTAGTTTGATTGAGTTTTTGATTGATAAAAGTAGACTATTAAGGATACTTTATTAGGGTTTTAATAGGGTTTATGTAGGGGTTTAATGTTTAAATATTAGTGTTTTAAGTGAGTATATGCGAGTTTTGGGTCAGTTTATGACAGGGAGTATATAGATTTATTGTTTAAGTTGCGTTATGGATGTGATGAATATAGTGAATAACTCAAGTCTGTTCTGAATTATACGTCTATAGCAAGGCTACTCCATAAATCTCCAGCAACTGTGAGGTCTCACTGTCTATTAGCATTGAATTTAAAGAGATAGCATCTTAATTCTAAGCCTAAGAGACTTAAAATTTTAGCAGCATCATATTGAATATCTTATTAATGATAAGACTCTTAAATACTGGGCTCATTTTTCTCTAGCTTAGAGGGCTGTGATGTTTCATCGCCAATTTCCTGAGCTTCACATATCTGCTTAATCGATAGCTAACATATATAAAAGAACGGAATATCTTACAAGACAGTCAATCGCATTAAGAGAGTGATTTACTTTAATGTTCCATTTTATAATACTAATTTAAATTATATATTTGATTAAATGCAGGGGTCTTAAGAGCATAATATAAAGTTTATACACGCTGATGAAGCTGTATTACATTCAATACCTTTATATCAAGGTCTTGGTACAAGAGGTATAGTAATATAGAAGTTTATGACTAAAAGGTTAAGGTTTAAACTCATGCTATTCTTG
>ARYC01003135.1:0-35769 GCA_000711775.1 Oxytricha trifallax | reverse complement strand
TCTTAATGTCATTTAGTATAGAGGAAGACGAAAAGCTACATGATCTTGAGCAAGCAGAATAGCATCGAGCTTTATTATAAATCTGGAACTATCTATCTCTTGACTTCGTAAGTGCTTGGTATTCATTTACGAATTCCATTTGATACTTGTCATCGCATTTGAAGTAGCTGAACGGATATATCTTGTATGCGAACTACTTATCTGTTATGACTTTCTTCTCAAATTTATCCTCAAGGATAAGATAACTTTCTTTACACTCTTTAAGGTCAATTATATTCAATATTGGAAGTTTAAGTGCATGCATCTTAAGAGTGATTTTTACTATCTCTGAGGCTGGGAGATTTCTTACTGCTTTAATAAGTTAATTTTCTTTCTTTACTCTTTGTTCCAAAGTTTCTAAAGGGTCTCTTGGCTTTCTTCTTTAAAGGAAGACCTCACCAGTCTCTGGATCTATTACTTCAAACTTCTTGCCATGATGGTTTTATAGATGAACTTTTAGATCTCTTGAATGATTGTATTACTTATTGAAGCAAGGGCAGAAATACTTTCCATCTATCTTATCATCCTTAAGATAGAGCTTGGACTTGTTAGAATGCTGCTCTAAGATATGACGCTTAAGAGCAGATTTATAAGTGAAGTTCTTTCTCACACTCCTCACACAAATGTAATGCTTTTATTTCTTTTTTCTCTTCCTCCTCTTCAACCATTTTCATTGGAACTTCGCATTAAATTTCTTAGCTCTGCATTTCTATTTAACAACTGAATTGCTATGCAAAGTCTGATACCTAAAGTTAGAAAATTTCAGGTTCGTACTAGGTAGAGGGATCGCAAGTCTCAACTTTCTTTTGATTCATGAAAGAAAGTTTTTGCTGGCTAATGCCAAGCAATGCCGCTTTTCTAAGTAAGTTACCGCTCCATTTTATAATAACTATTAATAATTATACAAGCTATTTAAATTCTACCTTTATACAAGAGTAAGAGCATATACTCAAAGGTTTAGAGAGGTTTAGTGAGAACAGAGTACGAGACATTAGTTTTATATTTCTTAGATTTAGTGATAAGTTATATACTAATTCATCCATTTTATTCATTAAAATGCACCTAAATGTGTTTTGTGAAGTTAGGTGGTGCCCCTAAAACTGTTCTTGTAAATTTAGGAGGGGAGGTTTTAAAATTTAATTTTTTTAATGTACCTCCTAATACGGTTTTGAACTCACACCGCACGTCACGCAGAGTTTAATACGGTTTTGTCGTTTAATTTAATCTCCTAATTAAGTTTTATATAAATTAGGAGCATCACCTAATTAAATTAGTTATTATTAGGAGCAATTTAATGGAGAAAGTTTGATAAAAATGGATGTCAAACTTTGAAACTTGGAGAGAGTTCCTCCATCTTTATCTATTTATCTGATTCAGGTTGATCTCCAAGTGGATCTCCCTATTTAGTAGTAAAATTTTAGTAAGTTTAGATGGATATCCATAATTTTAAATTTCATAAACATTTATAGAAACTTGAAGTAAGATGGAATCTATGAATGATGCAATGAAGAGGATTTAATCTCAAGATTTAATAGGTGAATTCAGAAGTAAAGAGGACCTCTACAGATACTTGGTATAGCAAGGTAAGTTTTCATGTATAATCAATACAATTGTTATTGTTGGACTCTTCTTGCCAACTTAGGAGGGGACTAAAATCTCATTCTTAAAAGCCTTACTAAGTGAAGAGAAAAAAGCTTTTAAGTCTAATGAAATTAGGATGATAGAGATACCTAACTACCCTGAAATCTCTGTAACAAATCTGTATGATGATGCTATGAGTGATCCAGATGTTGCTCTCTACCTTCCATCAAAGCTACAGCTCTCTAATAAGTTGCCAGAGAGAAACTTCTTCTTTGGTGTTCTTGCAACTCTGAAACCTGAGTACTTAAATGAAGTTATTTAAGAAGCTCACAAGAAACGATACAGCATCTCTCCTGAAGAAAAAGAGAAGCAAGGTATTAAAATAAGTGATACCTGGCTGTAGGAACTTCAAAAGCATCCATTCATCTCAAGTAAGCTTAGTCTTCTAACTTTATAGAAAAACCTGGTACTGCTATATACTTGATGAAAGAGCGCAGCAAATTAAACAGAGAGAGAAAGTCTCAAGTAAAGCATGAATTGAGTAAGAGACTCTACAAAGATTTCTAAAAGCCAGACGAGATGAACATAGATGCAGGGGCTGGCACTAAGAGAAGAAACATGGGCCCAAGCAAGCCTTAAGAGGAAGAAAAGAAAGAGAAGCCAAATCCCTTTACGGGCAAATTTAATATGTGAACTTATTCATTCGTTTAAATCTAATACTTATTTATAAACACAAAATCTCCCTTCTCTTGCGCATACTTTAGCTTTCTCATCGCTGACTCTCTTAGCAGCACTCTTAATAAAATCTACTGTATCTATCTTTAAATCATGCATCAGATGGTAGAGCAGCAATTTCTTATAATGACCTTTCAATAACCCCCAATATAATTCAATTCCATTGAACTAAGGGCTGTAAGGAACATTAAATACAGGTGTTATATTTAGCCTTTCATATTCTTTCCTTGAGTCTTTAGTTTTATGAACTGACAAGTTATCAACGAATAGAATAATCTCTTAGTCAGCGTACTTATCTCTGAGTTATTGCAAGAACTTAATATATTATTCAGTCTTTATAGAACGAGGGTGAATAACATAAGTCTCGAGGCCACTATCTTCACTTATTCCACCAAGAATAGCATGAGTTTACACCTTAACCTTTTAGTCATAAACTTCTATATTACTATACCTCTTGTACCAAGACCTTGATATAAAGGTATTGAATGTAAATACTGCCTCATCAGCGTGTATGAACTTTATATTATGCTCTTAAGACCTCTGCATTTAATCGAATATATAATTTAAATTAGTCTTATAAAATGGAACATTAAAGTCAATCACTCTCTTAATGCGATTGACTGTCTTGTAAGATATTCCGTTCTTTTTATATATGTTCGCTATAGATTAAGCAGATATATGAAGCTCAGGAAATTGGCGATGAAACATCACAGCCCTCTAGGCCAGAGAGAAATGAGCCCAGTATTTAAGAGTCTTATCATTAATAAGATATTCAATATGATGCTGCTAAAATTTTAAGGGTCTCTTAGGCTTAGAATTAAGATGCTATCTCTTTAAATTCAATGCTAATAGACAGTGTGACCTAACAGTAGCAGGAGATTTATGGAGCAGTCTTGCAATAGATGTGTAATTTAGAATAGGTCTGAGTTGATCACTATAATCATCACATCCATATCGCAACTTAAACAATAAATCTATATACTCACTGTCATAAACTGACCCCAAACCTCGCATATACTCACTTAAATTACTAATATTTAAACATTGAACCCCTACATAAACCCTATTAAAACCCTAATAAAGTATGCACTAATAGTCTACTTTTATCAATCAAAAACTCAATCAAACTACTGAAAGGGTTTTGGGGTTTTGAATGCTTATTATTATAAATATCAAGCGATACAAGTATAAATCTAAATTTTAAAATAATCTAAAAATAATTAAGTATAACTTTTAATAATAATTTTAATTAACAAAATTAAATAACTAATTAAGTCTAGTTTAAAGTAAATTAAAGCAAGAAAATATTTGTTTCAGTATATTAATTAAAGAATCAAGGGCCATTTCCCAATTTAAGAGGCTGTCTGATCATTCTCATGTATTATTTTGAAGCTGGAGTTACTCTATTCAGATAATCTTTAGCTTAATTCAAATTATAACAAAATCATTAAATATTTAGGATATATTTAGTAAAATAATTATTAGACTATTAACTATCACAAGTTATAATAAAATTCACATCTAAGTAATAATAAATATATAATAGTGTGGATTAGAAATTCATATAAAATATATATATAAATCATTTTTATTTATATAAAAGAAATGGAAGCTTTAACAAACATTTACAATAAAATATATTATTTAAATATTTCAACTATGTTTAATTCATAAACTTTTAGTGATTTTTGTATATTATCTATTTAATAATATATAAATTGATTAAACCAACCTATAAAATATAATTTTAATTAAGCAACTTCAAATAAATAAAACGTCTAAATAAAATTATATTTGAATTAAATTTCCATAAATAAATAAACAATTGCAATATAATTTTGATTATATTTAATAATTCTTATGTTTTTGGAGTATTGAGTTCCTAATCGTGCATTTTTAAGTGAATTTATAAATATGAAGTGATAAATTATAATTTGATGAGAAATTTATTATAACGTAAATATATATCAGCTCACATATTTATCAGATAAACGTCAGTTATATAATAAATCTAATTTTCGAATTTCTTCGTAAAATATTAGATATATTTAAATTTTCATTTACTTCTCACATTTTAACATTTATAATCAATAATGAAAAACTAAAATTTAGATATTAAAACAAAAAATAAATTGATAAAATTAAAATTATATTGTCAATACTATTTATTTTAATTCATATTTTAATAAGGTGTAGTCTCTCTCGTGTCTTATTTATCATTAATGATTGCATTTTAATATTTTATATGGGAGTGAAAGATTTAATAATTTTATTTGTGAATTATAAATTAATTTTAAGTTCATATTTAATTACGAAAAAAATTGGATTTATAAAAGATCCTATGAAAAAAACAAAAGTATAATATGTCAAAAATTATATTGCTATTTTAGTTCAATTGTAGATATATAATATAATTTACGTCAAAACTAATTTTTCAGTAAATTTATTTTAATTTTTTTAAAACTTAAATGTACAAATTGAAATCCTTCTCTATAAGAAACAATTAAAAATTTCAATTCCTAATAAAAATGAGTTTAAATATCAAAATTTTAAAATATAAAGCTTATCTTGTTTTCCTATTTTTTTAATACTATTTATAATAAATTATTTAAAACATAGTACATATTGTTTTATATTAGGTGATGTTTTTGAAAATAACTTAAAAATATAGATAATTTTGAAAAATCAATTCTATTCATCCCTAATATTTCTGTTTAACAGGTTCTGCCAAATCTAATCTTTAAGTTTCAATTTTAGAAATTGAAAGATCTAAGCGATCTTTAATTACATTGACACTTTGATTATAAGTGCTTTTTAGTTTTGGGAGTGTTTTAATCTTTACTAATTTCGCATTTGTATATTAAAGTAATTTATCATCGTTATTCTGCGTTTACTGCTAATTATTATATAAATTGCTATTAAATCAATCTTTATATATTTAATTAATTTATTTGTCATTACATTAAGACTATCATATTATTTTAATAATCTATTTTTGTTTATAATATCGTAATTTTACTATCTGTCAATTTACTCGCTATCCTCTTCTAGATAAAGTTCATTAATAAATTAATCCTAATTTTTTTTCTGTATATGGTCTGAATAACTATCATTTTTAATATCCTGGTTTAAGGGCTAGATTTCATTATATTCACTTTATGTTTGTATACCACTGGGATTTAATTTATTTACACATAAAATTATTAAGATTCAATTGATTAACTCTAGCATCTAAAATTCTAACATCACATTAGTTATTATTATTATATAATTAAGGCGGAATTAAAATTACAAAATATATTTAATGAAAATATTAGTTTGCACCAAAAGCATTGTTCGTTATAACTCTTTTTGCTATTTAGCTTTGAATCTGTTGATTATCCTATTTTAAATAAAAAAATTAACATTAGAAATAGCGAAAAATTTATTGTATTTTTTAAACTAAAATTATATTTAACGGCTTTTCATCTTTAACTCAAAGAAAATAAATCCTAGGCTAAAAAAAAAGAAATCAAATGATTTTTATAATCAGGGCTTCTATTTTTATTAGCAGTATGTCTAATAAGTATTTATTTAAAACCCCATTATTTTATTATTATTATAATTATTATTGGAATCATTAAGTTATTAAAAACTTATAAATCTCATTTATTTGTTTTTATCCTTTTACATTTAAATTTCTTGTAATTATACATTTATTTCAATTAATTAAGAAATCAATTAAATGTAGCAAATAAGTTTTTTTATAATTCTTTGAGATCTTGTGAAAGATTTTTATTGTCCTGAGATAATTAGTCTTTATCTTTTAAATAAAAAATTATATGAACAAGTCAGAAAATCAAGTGTATATACATAACTAGATTATTTAATTATTTTGTATCTTAATTACTATATTCTTTGATGTATTCAATATTTTTAGATTTATATAAATCATGAAGGTCAAACTCTACATAAAATATTAAAATTTTACTTATTTTTTTTCAAATTAAATTTTCGAGAAAATGATTAATAACTTAACTATGATATATTTTTATCTTTTTGTAATATCAGAAAAATAAGTGTACATAGTTTTTAGTAATATCTGATATCAATTTTGTATATTAATTAAATAATAAATCCTCTTGCCTAGGACCTTACTCAACTTTATTAACTGCAGGAGGGCTGTCTTTATTATAAATAAATTTTGAGATTGTTTCATTGTTTCTTGTAGTTTAATTAATAATGCTTCCTTTTTAATCATAATTTTTTGTGTATTAAACATCACTTTATTATTTTTTGATGTTCTTTTATCTCAAACTCTAATCATTTGTTTTAAAATGATTAATTTTGTTGCTTTTTTCCCTGAAAAATAAGCAATTTATTAATTTCTATTTTTATAATCATTTGATTATATTACTTAAGATTTTAGCAAGGCTTGTTGCTTTTAATTGTATGATTAACTAAAATCAATAGGAGTAAATATTCTTTTAAGCATGAAAGCATTTAGATATTAAAAAAAACATAAAATTTATTTAATAAAGGTAAAATCAGTAAAAAAATCAATAAAATAGAGCAAGAATTTTTAGATCGGTTCCAAAATCCTTTAAAAATATTAATTTTAAATTGCAAAATAGACTAAATTAGCTTTAAATTAAATTCTAATTAAATGAATAAAATTAACTTATATAATAATTGTAAATGAAACCGTTTTATTTGAAGGGAAATAGCTTATAACTCCCATATACAATAATATTTTTATTTTAATTAAAATATTTTACTTGGATATACCTTCTTGAGATTCTCATAAGTAGTCATGCATTTATGTATAATCATTAAATGGTAAATAAGTAATTTAATAGTAAAAATTGCCACTCCCACACCTATCACAGCCACAATTATCATAACAAAATATAGTTCAAAAGCCACTCTAATCTTATCCTATGAACTATCATGTTTCATATAACTGGCAGTTTTTCTAGTTAGAATAATATGCATGATTGCAATAGCTGCTTCGTATAAACTAAGAATAGTAAGAAATAGTATAAACCAAAGAAATTGCTTATAGTTTCTGTTGCCTATGCAGTTTCCCAGCCACTTGCAATGATGGTCGAATTCTATCACACAATTATCGCATGAATTGCAATGAACAGCTTAAAATATTATAATAAATTGTATATAAATTGCTCTTGGAGGTCTGATTATTTAGCAAGTATAGCAAAATTTGATTCGCATTAATGAAGAACCTTTAACTATCTGTAAATATTAGGAATTAAAAATAAATGAATTCTTTTTTCTTGTTTCAGTAATATTCATTAGCAATTTGGTCTAGAATTTATAATAATTATTAAAAAAAAGAATCATTTAAACAGTTTTAATTAATTAAATAGCAGCCTGGGTATTATTCCAGGATTAATAAATGCAGCTAAAATTGCAAATAATGTGCTCAATACATTTTTATAAAAATTACAAAAATCGATTCAAATTTAATCTTTAATATAATTGAAAACATTTAACCAGACTAAGATTAGGGAAATGTACCATCCTTTATATTCGAGTTCTAAATTCTGAAATAATATTTTAATTAGGGTTTATTAATTTTAAATTTTTCATAATTTTTGAATTATCCCATTACAAATATTTGACAATTAAACTTCATTTAAGCGTTGTTAGACTTACAGGGCACGCTAAGCTAAACCATAAAAATATTATCAATATTAAATTAATTGGTTTTCAAGTATGTAAAGTAGATAAGAAGGTATGTTACAGAATAATAAACTCAATTAGGCATTAATTTAATGGAAAAATATATCTAATTCAAGTAAAAAAATACTTATTAAAAGATAAAATTTGACCTAACGACCTATTTATTTTTAATTATTGTCCTTTCTTTTATTTTTTTAGAGAAATTCTTTAAGGCATCAAATAAAATATATTAATAAAAATTCAAAATTTAATTTTATATAAAATGTCAAAATTATTATTTCAAAGATATTTACCCTTAAAAATTGAATTCTTTTTATTTCTATTTTAATATAAATCATATTTTTAAAAAAATAAATCATTGCAGTAATTTGAAGTAGTTTGTATTAAAATATAATTATAAAAACTAGAATAGTTATTTATCTCTACAATATATATATACTAAATATAAAATAAAAAACTTGTTTAATAGTCAATTAATTAAAAATACGGTATAAATTGAAATCATTACTCAGAAAATTTAATTAATTTCTAAATAAATTCTCTTATCTATACATAAATTAAAGAATTATGCTTTACCATAGTAAGTATGCCTTTAAATGGTTCAGAGCCCATTAAAAATTTGCCCTTGCACCATATCTTTGATTTACCTTCATAAAACTAATAGTTTTTCATTTCGTATTTCACCAGTTTTTATGAAGAAATGCTGTTTGCTTAATATATATATATATATATATTTACGAAAATGTTAATAAAATTTAAACTTCCTATAAATAAGAGTTGAGAAAGAAGTTTAAAAAATATTTTTAGTGAAATCACTATAACCTTTTAAGAATTTAAATTATACTAACTTGATTTATAGGTCTAAAAGAATCAGGTTATAATGTATTAGCTTATTAATTTGTAACTTGCGTTTTTAGATTATTATTAATTTTGTGCTATTCTTATTTTTGTGGTTACAGAGGAAAGTACTTAATATTATAAAAACACTATTACATTAAAATATGAATTTTTTAATATATTGAGGAGTGTTTAATTGAGTATGATTAAGGTGACTTAAATTACTCGCACTCATTAAGCTATTATTATTTGGATTAGATGGTACTACTTTGTTTTTGTCTAAATGATCTTTCTATAATTTACTAGCTACTCTTAACTATTATGGGGTACCAACCAAGTCCTAGAGATAGTCAATGCTTTATAACGATTTTACATAAAATTATAGAATTGTTTTATTAAAATTTATTATAGTCATTGTCGTTTTAATGGTATACTTGGGAATTGTCTTTACTAGACATAGTAATAATGCCTGTTATAATATTTTTAATTTAAAACTATCAAATTTTATTTAAATTAAGCTTAACTCGAATTTCTTATTAAATTTATTCTATTTAATTGAAATAATTAACTTATAAACTCTTAAACTCAATTCATTCATTAAATTAAATTCTATTTATGATATTGTTTTTATTTTTAAGAATGCTATGTACAGTGTTTGTAATGGGTGGATACATATAGCTCGGAAATATAATAATTTTAATAGGCTCATTGATATCATAATTTTCTTTGATAAATTCGCAGGCAACCTAACACTCATCATATACCAATTCATTTAGAATTTTCTTATTTTTACAGCATTCACATGATCTTTTACTTCCTCCCAAGTGATGCTGGTTTATTCTAATTAACTAATTCTGATGGAGTGAATAATTTGGAGAGAGATTTTATTGTAAGATAGATTATCTTGGAGATTAGTCTTTAGTGTCTTAGTTAAAATTTTAGGACTACTATAAATGATTGTTGTAAATTTGAATTAAATAGTCGTGTCGCTTAGTCCATTCAGAGAAAAAGTTCTTAGTCATTTCTTTCTAAAATGAATTTATTTACTTTAACAAGGTTTGCTAATCGTTTGCTCTTTAAGATTCAAAGTATTTAACTTGCTATAGTTCATCCACCTTTTTCTCATTTTGCTTGAATTCAAATACTAAATTTTGATAATCTTAATCTTTATGAGAGTAGTACTTAAGGTATTATCCAAAAGTTGTATTTTCAATAGTTGCTTCCACTACTTTGAGACCATGAATGGGGTATTGTTTCATTCTTTGAAATGCACTTAAATTTAACTTTGCAAATTCTAATGATTTCCTTGTTGAATCTAATGGTTTTAGTTTTATTTTGAAATTTTAGCCTTTCTCTAAAGGAATGATCTAATTTTTGTCCTGATCTGTGAAATATTGCAAAGATTGATTCAAGTAAGAAAGACTTACTGATTAATTAGAATCATCCTTGTCTAATCGAATGTCTTAAATGGCAAAATGAATTATTGATACTGGATCGCAAGAATCTTGAAAACTTAAACCTTTTATGGATTTTATAATTGAGGATTGTTAATCTTTCTTAGTTGTTTCTCTATCTATTAATCGCTATATAGGAACAAGCACTACTATTTAATCAAACTACCTTTGTGAAACTCTTCGGAAATATAAAATAAATAATAAATTTTCAAAATCGTTAACTACTGAATCATAATTAAATATCTCCTAAAAGTACTTTGGCTTTTATTTACATCTATATATTTGGAACAAATTGATATTTAGCTTTGCTAGTTAGTCAACTATCTCTAAAATTAAAACTTTTTAATAGTTCCTTGGAAATATAAAAGATACGAGGAAGTTTTTGGTAGTTTATTCAAGAAAGCTTGTATATCCTGGTCTTACAAACAGCGTCGACTATTACAAATAATGCTGATTTTCAATGTACCCAAAAATACCTTCGAAATGAATTAACATACAAGCTTCTGGCAAAGATTTCACTGATTAATGATCATATTTTATCAATTTTAATCTCCTCCTATCTTTAGCAGGAAGTTTGATTCTTATAATTTTTTGTAGCACTTTCTTGCTAATGATGTATTTCTCTGTTTCAATCATCATTTCGTGTTAAAGTTTAACTTTATCTTGCTCATTTTCTATCTATTAAGATTTGTTTAACTCATTCGTCTACTTTTATCCTACTACTTTCCTTTCAATAGTTTCAAGGTAATTTTACCTTATCTTCAATTGAGAATATTATGGAGCTTTTTTGAATTCTTAAATTTGTATTCCATTAGTGAAATTGATGTAATCTCCCAATTATGAATAATTTTAGCTTGCTAACCTATCTAATTTAAGATTCTTCGTTGTTTTATCTTCAGATTTAGGAGATAACATACTAATTTCCTCTTATTTAAGCATTAATAGAGATTACTTTCTATCTTTAGTAGCGACTGGAGTTTACAGATGTTTGCCAAATTGCTGTTTCAAATTTTGATGGTTACTAAAAGAACCTTAATCTTGAGTTCTGATATCAGAAATATCTGTGAGCTAACTTGCTGACACTTTTTTCCTGTGAATTTTCACTGTGCCATTGGGAAGTTATCTTTTAGCTTGAGGTTATTTGAGTTGATTAATTCTCTCATTATTTCCTGAAGATTCAAGCAAACGCTTGGAACTATTATTTTATCATCAATTAAATCATATAAAATGACATTATTGTAATGATTTATCATATTAAGTATTGAAAGAGATTTATAAATTTAAACTAATTTTTATTCAAAAAGTTTAAATAAAATTATTTTGACTTTTGTTAACATACTACCTTGGGACATTTCTATTAAAGAGTTAATTAGAATGAATCTTAGACTAATCAGGATTCTTAACTTTCGAAATGTGTGGAAGAAAATATGAAAGAGGGAAGGCTCACTCTCTTTGAATAATTCTATTATATTGAAATAATTATTTTTTCTTGAGAAGTGCAATTTTAAATAGTTTAAATATATATTAATCTTATAAAGATTTAAATATAAAAATTTTAATTTTTATTGAATTTAAAAAATAGAGAAGTCTCCTATAAAATTATACAATTATAATTTTAAGAATAAAGGGGTCAGGACAAAATATTTTCATGATATTCTTTATTTAACAGTAATAATATACCCCTCTTTAAATATGTTTTGTCAAAGCTTTGGTTAAGTTATTCTATATTTTCATTTTAACAGTCGAGTTTAAAATTCGATTAGTTCGAGTAATCTATTTGTCCTTTGTTTTATGAGAGCTGCTATTGTATTTCTTGATCCTGAATATTTTAGTATTTTTATTTAATATCAGGGCTTTTGAAGCTAAATGAACCTGATGCCATTTTTAATACATGTGGAAGCATTTGATTAGTTATCACTCTTTAAGATTCTATATACTAAGGATCGTGATAAGAGAAAGAAGTACTTACTTAATTCGCAAATGATTTCACTTTCCTGTGCTTACTAATAGGACTGATTTCAGCATGATTTAAGTGTTCACTTTTAGGGGCTCTGTATCCTATCTTTAATTATAATTAACATTTTCAATTTTTTTTATTTAAAGTTAAAATCTTAAAATACATTTTTCATTAATTTCCAAATCAAGTACTCTTATAACTTTCCTTTACTCATAAAAACATCATTAAAATATAATTACATGTAATTATCATTAAAATAAGTAAACTTATTGGGAAAAATATTTTTTATAGAATATCACATCCAAAATAAAATTTAGTCCCATACTTTTTTAGCCGATATTTATGTAATCTCCTTGTTGTAATTATGAAATCCCAAGTTAGTCATTACAATTCATATTACTATTAGATTTTCCTTCTCTTTAGATACCTGCGCCTCTACTTTTAAGAGATTACTGATTATTGTGTCTTAATGTGTGCATGCTTAAATAATTATAATAATATTCAATTAATTTAATTATCAATTTAAAATGTTCTTCGCTTCAGATAGTCAGACCCTTGATTCTTTCGATTCGGACATGACTTTGCCTACTAATGATATAGAAAAGAATTTCCTAATCGCAGATTTAGCTCTATAATCCAAAAGATATGACGAATCTCTACTGGAGATAATTTCTATATCAGATTTTGGATAGCAAGATTTAAACGATTATTAAAAGCGAATATTGTAACAAAGTTTCTTTCAAATTATCAATCAGAGGTTTTACATTTTAGAAGAACTTAAGAAAAGCATCTAAAAATTTAAGAATATCACAAGCAGCGATTTTTATAGAGAACAGATCTTGATCATTAATCATTCTTGTGAGTCAGTGTTTCAATTAATCCAGGGATAATTAATATTCAATGCAAAAAATGTTATGGCTTAAGCATTTTACCTAAATTTGATAGCTCTGAGTTTTATGTTTAGAATGAAAAGCTTAAAAGTTTATGGATCTGGATCTGCAGAAAAAATTCAATAACTCTTCGATTCTTCAGGTAAATATTTTGAAAAATGTCTTGTAGAGACTTTGAGACTTCACCCTATAAACCCTGTACGACTAACTTGCCTCAAAAGTTATTCAGAATTCTTGATTGATTATGGAAAAGATAATAAGAAAATTGAAAGCGCAATTGAGTAGGAATTAATCTGGTATTCCGAGGCTTTTGACTTATATCATAAAGAAAAAGACAAGCAGCTCACATTTGATTAAGAAAAAGAGGCATTTAAAATTATTAGCGAATTTAATAGACAAGTAATGTCTCATTAATACGACAAGAATCATAAGAAACAATGATTTATTGATTTCATTAATTGCTTTGAATAAAATTACAGCATAGTTTTAAGCTAAAATGTAGATTTTGATGTATGATAAATTATTGAATAAAATTAAAGATTGAGGATAAGTTAATAATATTGTGATACTCTCATTGCTGTTAAATTATAAATTCACCTTCATCATGGAGCCAAAAAAATTCAATATTACTTCAATTCTTTTCCATTGTGGAGCCATATGACCTGCACCATGAACGGTGACAAAATCTAGGCCGTCATATCTTGTCATGTATCCTCATATTTTTATATTGTCCATCATCGGTCATCCATGGTTTCCATGGGTCGTTGATCTTCATCTTAAGATTGGTAATCCATCTTCTTGTTCCAAGGGTTGGAACTGCACCATCAGTATCTCCAGAGAAGAAAAGAATCTAGAAATTATTTTTAAACCTTATAGATCCATTCAGATCCCTCATATTAATAGTTATAGTAATCTTGGGCATCTGGTGAGCATTGATACCATAAACAATATATGAAGAGCTTGTCTGACATCTGGTCTGTTTAATTTAAATAAATTAAATTAATATGATGAATTTTATTTTTTAAAATCAACTCATTGCTGTGAAGGAGGAGTAGGAGGGGTAACTGGCTTGAATTCACATTCATGGAAAATATGTATCCAGCTACTTATCCATCATCGTTTTAAAAATAAATTTAAGAATGAAGCCAGGTGGTAATCATTGTTGTGACTTCAATTTTTGAATAAGAATAATTAATAAAGAATCTTATAACCGTATTGCTTTAAGACCTTGTAGAAATTCTATTAAAAGAAAAAATTCCTAATTATTGAGACCATCCTTAAACGAAATCAGGAATATGAAGAGCTTAATTTTTAATTTCTTTCTGTTAACATACTCAGTCAAGTATGCTCCAAGAAGTGGATGTGATTTATTTTCAGAAATTAAAAAACCTTAATTTTAGATATTTTACTAAATTTATATAGTGCATTCGTTGATAAGATGTTAAAAGGTAAATGCTAATTTTTAATTAATTAGCCAAAGAAATATTTAGAATTTTCGAGAGAGAGAGACAAGAATATTATTTGAATAAAATAGCCATATAAATTATTAAGATTCTTTTCTTCTTTTTATCTTATTGAAAATTAGAGTCAACTTACCCTCTTTAAGACTTAATAATCTTTCAACAATCCTCTATTATTTACTTTCACCTATATAATTGGCATTATTATGATGCATAGTCAAATATATAGAATATTTAATGAAATACTATAAGATTATGAATGTGAGAAGCCCATGGTGTGTACTCTTTCATGGTCATACCAACTCTGTATTCTTTTTCTTGGCCATTAACATTTTGAAATTACAATGATTAATTTTATTCAAGAAATACTTAAATTTGCTGATTAACTGATTGAAGTCTGTTGGAACCCTTAAGAAGTGGTTTTTAGGTACCTTTTTCAAATGCAGCTCTTGCAGCAAGTAATCCATTATCTGGGTACACCTTTCTGAAGAGATCATACCAATTCAAGTCTTAAGCCAACGTGTTAATTGCATTCCAAGTGTCGTTGCAATCTTTAGAGTCGGGGTTAGGTTTCTTAACATCATTGAAGTAAAAGTGGCATCCAAGAGTTTGGTATTTATCGAGCAAATCCTTTGGAATAATATGGAAGTTATAGACAACTTCTGGATATGCTGGTGAAATATCAACGTCCCAGTTAGTTGCTCCATTTCCAACCATGTAACCCTTTAGGTTGTAGCTTTACATGGATTTGTGGAAAACAGCTCTTTAGTTCCACTGATGAATTTACCAAGCAAGGTAGGGAACGTAAATTCCTCCATAGCTCTCACCTGAAATGTAAAGATCATTTGTTAGGTATTCTGGGAAGCTTAAGTACCAATCTTAAAGAGCGGCGAAAGCATCTTAGGATACTGACATATCATTTTGATTTTTATCTTTAGTGGAGTTAGCCCATGAGAATCCAACACCAGCTGGACTTTCAATGTACAAAACGCTAGCTCTCATGTTCCATGGATATGGGTTTTACTTATAAGCAATATACTGATTATTCATTAAACATTTAAGTATAATTGAGTACTCTCCATCGTCAATAACGAAAGGACCATGCTCCTAGAACAAAGCAAGAAGTGAAGAGCAGCCAGGACCACCGTTGAACCATACGACTACTGGGTCATTCTTAGGATCATCTAGTGATGCTACGAAGACATAATGAAGTTACTTTGTTGGGCTCACGTTTAAGTACCCACTGAACCAATCTGATGAAAGACGATTGCAGTCTGGTAAGTTTGTTACATAGTCTTATGGCTTGAAGGCGCTCACATAGGTTGTTAAACCTAAGAGAGCAAGAAGCATGCAGCTTTGCTTTCCCATATATGTATTAATTATTATATTTATAATAAATCATCTTTCCCTTCATATAATACTTTCAATTTTGCAAATGTCAAAAATATCCTATCATATAAGATGCAATTTTAAATTAATTCAATATTCTACATAATAATTATAATTTGATAATCTAGATTCAAAGTAATCATTTTTTACATTTAATTGAAAATATTGTTTTTAATAAAAATTTTATGATTGCTCCTCTAAAAATGAACGATTCATAAAGTCCATCAAAGCACGTTCGATTTGCAGAGGATGTGCAATCTCCAAGACCTAATAGCTAAAGATAAAGTTTACTCAAAAATAAATCTTCAGACTAAGACTGTAAGAAATAAAAATGTTGCTAATATAGAATTATAGATGGAACAAATGACGATTAGGAGTTTTAAAAGGCAGCCTATTTGACATCATTGAAATCATTACCTGTACTTGATTATATAATCATTAATTATTTTTTGTATTGATAACAGAGATAATTTGAGTGAAAGTAGTGACGCACTCTATATTCTCGACGATTCAGATAAAATATCAGAAGCATTTTCTCAATGGAAAACCTTTAAAAATTCCCCAAAGGAGTTATGGATAATTTTGATATGCAAGCTTTTTGAAAGTTTTTGCTTTATATCAGAGGATTTTGTGTTCATTTTATTTTTTGGAACCGAGTTTGACTTAGATGAGTATGAGTGTGGAGTTTTATATTCAATGACTGCAGGACTTACTTTCCTTTATGGACTCTTTATAAGCGGCTACTTAATTGATAATGCGGGTGTTAAGACTTGCATGATTCTTGGTTCTTTGTTTTTAGGAGTTACTAGGCTACTAATGGCTATAGTTGAGACAAAATTTGATCTTTATTTAATTTGCAGCACCACTTTTCCTATCGGCTTATCTATGTGTAAGATTTAGTATTTTTAAAGTTTACTCAGATATACCTACGATGACTCTTGGAATTAAGAAATGCACATTTGGAAAGACTAGATCCCTAGCGTATGCTCTGTTTTACGCGATGCTGACAACTGGTCTATTTTTGTCTGGACCTTCAGTTGACTTAATCAGGACTAACATGCCTTGTAATATTTCTTGAGTATAACATATCTATTTTTAGTGACCCAAATAACATTTAATGGCAGTGTTTATGAGTTTACAGCCTATAGAATGATTTTCTTAATTGGATTTGGTTTAACCTTTCTATCATTCCTAATTACTTTGATATTTTTCAGAGATATTGATGTAGAGGAAGAGGAAAATAGCAAAAAAGAAGGTTACTAAGTTGTATAAAGTATTGGGTTTTGCTAATTATGGTATGAAGTGCTAACTGACATTAACTTTTGGAAATACCTATTTTTCGCTCTTATCACTATTGGAATGAAAATGATTTTCAATATGCTGTCACTTATTATTCCTAAGATATTGACTTATCAATTCGGTGAGCATGCGTTATACGGCATGATCATCTCTATTTGTCCTCTTTGCATTGTGTTCTTTTTGTTTGCAACTTCACCCTGCACAGTTTACTTAGATCCCTACTCACAAATTATTTTAGGAGCATTCTTTAATACTTTCTCGCCAATTGCTCTATTCTTTGGAATTACCTACCCTCACATAATAATGTTCATTATTTTAGTGTCTTTAGGTGAAGCCTTAAGTTCTCCTAAAATGTACGAATTTATCTTTCTCTTCTCAAAGAGAGGGAGAGAAGGGATGTTTTTGGCGCTTACTGCAGCCCCTTAATACCTCACAATGGCGGTTAGTGGATATGTGAGTGGAGTTTTATTAAGTAATTTCTTCCCTGACAAGGGTGAAAAGAAACCTGACTATATTTGGATTACAATGATGGGAAGCAGTGGATTGTCTCTTATACTCTTTATAGTATTCAGAAAATGCTTCAAAGCTTAGGATAAAGCCAAGAAAATACAATTATACAGAAAGTCATGAAAAAACCCAAATAAAAAATTGTAAGCTAAAATTAAATTTTTATTTAATTACTTGAGTATTAATTTTAAATATTACAGCATTTTTTTTCCAGAGATATTAAAGCATTGCGTTAAGCGTTAATAAATTTTTTATTAAAAAAAATAATAATGAAGGAGAAGCAATTATACGCTTAAAATGACATTTTTTGTTAAACCTAAATTGAAAGATAAATAAACATATACTTCTCTCTGGCAGCTTTTCTTGTAACTGTGTGTTTAATGATGGCAACTAAAGAAATATGGTTCATAATATTAATAATAATAATAATAATAATAATAATAATATGATCACATTGAGGTCTCTGGGGACCCCCGATCTATTATATGTTTAATATATATAAGGGTCAAGCCCTTTTAAATTTCGTGTTAAAGTGCTTGAACAATTGTCGTCTCCTGTCTATTTCATCTATCAACAGTGTCATAGGTGGAGAGGGAAAGGCCGAGGCTATATCTATGAACCATATTCTCTGATATTATCTCGATTACATGTCTTGTATAAGCTGTGCCGTGTTTTATCCCATCTATGCATTCGGTCTGAATCCAATTTAACTTTCGTCTATAGTGCTCCAAAGATGGTTTGCGAATAATCTCATCCAAGTTGATTCTAGCAGTTTTCTAGCTGCTGATGACATTGCTATAGGTCTAGTTTTTTAGATGACTGGTGTAGTGCTATCCGTTTTGGATAATAGCATAAGATTTGCATCGTTAATTTAGGGTGGTGGTTTAGCTTTGAGGTTAATCCAGTCTTCGATGAACGAAATTAATGGCAAAGCGTTAAATTTCTCTCAAGAATCTATCACTAAGATTATCTTGGCCTAGTGCTTTATTATTGGGGAAATTTCTAAGGGAATCTGTAAGTAGTTTATGTCTTTTTGTGTATCTATAGAAGGCGGTTCCCATCTAGAATTGATCCACTTTGTCTCTAAGTGGTTTGTTGAATAGTGCATCATAGAAGCATCCTGCATTCTATATTTCTAAAAATTATTTTACCTTTATTTTGGATTCTTCAAGGTTCATGTCTTATAGTTAATTCACTATTTTTGCTGGTTTCATACCTATTACCTTTTCTATGGATTTTGTTGCTTCTTTAGCATTACCTTTCATCCAAAGGTCCTTAATAATTTATGTATTGTCGTTCAGTGAATTAGTAGTTTGACTTTTTTAACTCTTATCTATGGCTTAATTTCTTTGTTATTATACCAGTCTAACTCTAGTTACAGTTGTGACTCTGCAAGTTATTTTGTTACGCACTTTGTTAGGGGGGCCACTTATTGGAAGTCAAAACTTTTTTAAATTGCGAAGTGGTCTGATGGTGAAGGAAAAATGTGCGAACGAGTGTAACTGAGTGAGCTCGATTCAATGAAGTCAATTGCGGTTTGTGACGTCACGCCAATTCTAGTTACTAAATAGGTGTTTTAGAAATTCTTGGCCACGTAATTAAGATCTCCGGCTATAATGAATCTTGGGTCTTTAAGCTTCTTCTCTATCTCCTCAATGAAGGCTTTCTTGTATTTAATGAATTGTTGGGAGATGTAAAGATTTGATATTTTGAGTCCTATATCTATTAGGTTTAAGTCAAGTGATAGGGGAGGGATTCTAGGAATTCTACTCTGCCTAAAGTTGATTTGACAAGAGTGATGGTTCCATGTTGACCGTCTGATATTTTTGTTTCAGACGCATAGAGATTGTAGCCTGGGAAGTGAACTTTTGTGTTTCTAGCTTCTTGTAGGCAGACAATATGGGGTTACTGTTTTTAGATCATCCTTAGTAAGAAACTAATGGACTCAACTGATGATCCTCTCATATTCCACGACATGATTCCTAGTCCGCTTATATTTTCGGTAATCATGTGTGATGTTCTATTAAGTTACTTTTTAACTTAATAATGGTTCATACTATTAATTAGCTTCCACATGATCATAAATATTTTGTTCTTGCTTATGCCACTCCATAAATCATATGAGATGCTCCTGAGTTATCCTAGATTGAGATTTTGCCTCGTTTACATGCAATTTTTCTTAAATATGATCACTCAGATTTCTCTAGTAGGAAATAACTATCTTTATCTATTTTTGAGCTTGCTGTTTGCAGGGCGAGATTATCCGTAACAAAGAAATTTCAAACTCACAGGAGGAGTTTTATTTATCTGCATTCTGTAGATAACTGTTTAACTAGGGCAAGGCCTAACATGGATTATATATGTTAATAAAATTAAGAGACAGATTTAGGATGGAGATGTTTTATTTGCTAATGTGGATGAAGAAATTTAAGCGGATGATTACTATCGACGGCAAGTTTATGTTCAGGATAAAATTTAATTGAGAAGTAGTTTTTTGGATAATTTTAGAAATAAATCAGCAATATATACTTAAAATAGAAATAGCGAAATCTGTGGAAGAGGTGCCAGTTTTTAGAGTGGGATCATTCAATTGTAAAATCAAACTTACTTTAAGAGTAGATAGTGATAACTTTATAATTATAATAAGACTAATTGAACCTAAAAAAGTAAAATATAAAAGTTAAAGTAATTTCTTTAATAAATTTCGCATTTATATGATAAGGATTCAGAAAAATGAAAAGCATACTTAATTTTTAAATCAAAATTGTATTAAGGAAAAGCAATAAGCTTTTATATAGTTAAAAATATCAAAAATTTTAGGAGCCTCATTGAATAAAGATAGAGTATTAAACTTTAAAAGTTGCTACATATAGTATAAATAAGATTGAATAATAATTGATTTTTTAAATAGTTGCTATAAGAAAAGGAGTTATTTTTATGATTAAATTTTAAATCAGGAATTAAAAAAATTTACGAAATAGAAATAATTTTACAATTTTTTTATTTTTTTAAACAAACGTAGATAAAAATTTACATCATAGTTTTATTAAGAAATTAATAAATTTCATTTTTAATAATCCCTTCTATTTTGGTTTACTTCAATAGTTTCTGTTATAATAAGTGACTTATCTAGAATTGTTTTGCTAGCCTTGACTTTCATATTGTCTTGAATTGCTATGGTCCCCATTCTTCTATTAAAATTTCATAGTTTGTATTTCACTTTGACTTCCAAACTGAACCATAAGATTCTTTCTGTAGTCTTTAACGAAACTGGCATTAGGTTAAACAACATTCAAAATGAGTGGCTTTACTTTTCTGTCACTTGAAAACCATAGGTTTGAGGTATCAAAGTGCTCAATTAATTAATGTTTGCCTTAGATACGACCATAGGTTATTTCACAAACTTTCTCACTATTGAAGCATTCCCATCTCTTTCCATTTAGCTCCTCAAAAAATTTCAAAATGAAAATTGAGTCGACAAAATTTATAAATGCATAGCCAACGTTGCACTTGTTCTATAAAAGTTGAATTTAATGAAATATTTACCTTAAAGTCTATAGGGAGATAGAAGAAATCATACTTATCTCTATGATTTTCGTTAATTTTACTAAGTAACATCTTTTGAGTATATTTGTTAGGAATGTTTTTTATCATTATAGTAGTTCTTTAGTCCTTAAAGTTCAGGATGTTATTTAAGTTTATCTTAAATCCCGAGTTATGATTATAAGAACTTTCAGCTGAGCTATTATAAGCTTAATCAAAATTAATTGATTAAATCTGTTTAGTTTGGAGACTTTAATCAGCCTTAATAAAGTCAACTTAGGTTTGAATTTGTTCAGCTTGATTCTTATAGTTTCTATCTTATTACTGAATTGTTTAATATTGATTGTCTTAAACAGTATCTTAAGAATCATTTTATAGAGAAATTCTCTGAACAGCTTCTTCAACACTGATTCCTTTCGATAAATTTGTTTGAGGGATATTTCTCTGTTATTAATAATTTGTAAAGTACGTTTATGTTTGGACTTGTCTTGGAGTGTAGTATATTTAATCTCTAAATCCCAAAAGTTGCTAGTTTATTCTTTAATTTACAGAATTGGCCTGAATGAATTGATTTTGAATGTATGGTATATAAGGGCTAATATTTTGATTTTATTAAACCCCATAAGAGATGTTTGAGTATTGTTAAGTCCCTTGTGTTTAGTCAGTCATTCTTACAGTAGGAACATAACAATTTGAATTGATGCTGAGACCTTCGTTTCTAGACATTGAATTATTTTCAATTTGATTATTGAAAACTTCAAGTTCATTCTAATAGCTCTATGGAAAAGTAAAACTTTGGCTGTAGCCCCTGTATGTTTGAGAAGACAAGTCATTGATTTATTAATATGAATTATTCTTTAATTTAAGCATGTTAAGAGTCAAGCAAGCATCCTATTCTTATTAATCAAAGTTTCCTCTTAGTTTACTTAGGTAGTAAGTTGCCTCATCTGAACTATGTTGGGTCGTTATGTATTCAATGGTATATTTCAAAGATAAAATTTCATAGGCTCTTTCGGCTTCATCCAGTTTTTCATATTTTACGATGTAATCACTAAATTAAATTAGATCGGTATTTTTATTTTACTTTTTATTAAGGTAGTGAGAATCCTGAAATATTATATTGCCAAGCTTTTCTAACTCTGCTTTCAAAATAACCAAGTCAGTTATAATAAAAGATATTGGCATTAAGATTTAATTGTAATTATTATACATTGTAAATCTTTAGAATTTTGGAAGAAGGCTTTAAAGCCAATTTAGTTTTCATGTATTTCTCTGAACTGCTGTGTTGCAGCTTTGTTGGTTGCTTTATTTCTTCAAAATTTGACTCTTAATGTTTTCTCGGGCTGCTTGTTTAGCTATCGAAAATGCTCTGTTTTAGATTATAATCTATTTCAATCATCAACCTAAATGTATTTAAGGTTAAATAAATAAATAAACAGGTTTTTATGGGTTCTTCAGAAAATTTTTAATACCCAGTAATAATTAAAAGATCTTCCAATGACAATAAAAATAAAGAGAATTTTGAATATCATATAAGTCAGAATATAGTGAGACTAGTATAAAAGTCAAATAATTATCAGAGGCCTAACAGCCTAACCATATTTCCTCTTAAAATCTAACTAATCAATTAAGCTTAAATATTAATCTTACTTATCAAAGTCTCCATCGCTACTGTCATCATCCTTGGTTGATACAGCTGCATAATCCTTAGTTTAATACAAGTCAGCTTAAGTTATTTGTGCTTGTCCAAAATTTTAAAACTCTTTGAAAACTGGAAGCCTTGTCTTTGCAAAAGTAAGACCACTCGATTACTTTGAAGGATGCTGATCTTCGAACTTTTAGTCATTTATACCTCGTTAATATTTGGGAGAGTTCATTTATCCCACCAATGGGTTTTACTTCAACAAAATCGATTTAGTTATTAAGGAATTGTAAATTGAAGATGTGCGGCCGTCAGTTTTTTATTTTGGATGTAGGCTGATCTGTTTACCTTCTATAAAAAAATGGGTTACAAACATTAAATGTAAATTTACGATATAAGTTTGATTTAGGCAATGAATTTTAGGTTGAACTGATTTCAGAAAATTGAAAGCTAGGTACAGTAATTAACTCTGATCCCTTTGATTTTTCAGGAATTCTGGTCATCTATATCTTCTTTGAATAGTAGTTTTCCATGAAGAAAGTTTATGAAAATGAAGAATACAAAACTTTTATGTTGTAGTATGTTTTGTTTTATCTTAATTTGATTTTAAGATTCAATTTAAAATTCCCTGACGCAATTTCCTGAATTAATAAACAGCTATTTGTGGAAAATTTCTTTTCAGATTTCCCGAAATCTTTCTTATAAATTATACAAAACCAATTTAAGTTAACGGCGTAAATGAATTGTGCATTAAATAATTAAATTACTAATCATAGGTGAAATCTTTTGAAGCATTTTTGTAAATTTGTTGGATCATTCGCTGTTTGTTACTTGGAATAGTAACTCCGAGAGTATAAAATTTATATAACAACACTAAAGTAATTGTAATAACTTTACTAACAATAATCAAATAAACAATGTAAAAAGCTGTACTCGGACTTGGACTCCTCGCTATGCTCTTCGCTGACACTATGGCAGTGTAAACTCCTTAATTCAAGGATTTAGTGCAGAAAACTCACACTACTCTGAGTTAACTTCAAGCTTAAGATGACATCGATACTGGAAAAGTCATTCTTGTATAAATTAAAATTTGTGGACTTTAACACTTTCCCCTAATGTATTAAAAAATTAATCTTGATGATGCTGAAGAGAGAGGAAAAGCTATGGCTCTTGAATTTAAAGACGATGAAGATTTTGCTGGAGCCTTCGAATTCATTGATGAGGACGACCATAAAGCCTCAGTGTTAATTGCTAAAGGCAAGACTTAAGCTGAGCTTGATGATCTCTCAGAATCACTGGCCAAAAACTTTGCTTCTTACATAGCAGGTGGTGACTTCAGTATAGATGTGGATGTGGAGCATCATTCAAAAACTAATTTTTGACTCATGTATGATTACTATAAATTTTCTTTTTGATATTTAATTTTTAAGATTGATCAAGATCCCTACATCAATAAATTCTCAAATAAGGTTTTGTTTAACAACTGTCAAGTTACACTAATACTTCAAACACTAACTTTAATAAAATATTAACTCTACTCGCTCTCTTTTACAAATCTTATATTGCAGGAATACTTCCATTTTGGAAAATAAATTAAATTTGTATTAATGAATTACTTTTTACCTTCAGTTATACTTTTGGAAAATGTCTCCAAACCCTTTCAATTCTATAGTCTCTAGATAAAACATTAAAAATGAGACAGTGGTTGCTATTGTTTTAATTAATTTACCTCTCTGGCCTTTTGAGAAATCCCATTAACTGTCTTTGTGGGTTAGCTCAAAATTATAATATCTCTCTTTCAGGGATGATTCTTATCAATAGGAAAGTTCAGCTAAAATTGCTAAATCTACCTGAGAATCGATATATTTTTGAATTTTGAGTCACTATTAATTTTATATCTGCTATGATTTTAATATTAATTAATTTAATTATAATTAATTTCCCCAAATTTAATGTATTCTAACAATATTTATAAGTTTTAATATGTCTTATGTTATTAAAAAATGTATAAATTATTCACAGATTAAATTTAAGATATACTGTTGTTAATTCAATGTATAATTTGTCATTAATTGTTTAATAGTCTTGGGATGTACAGTTCTTCAGAAATTTAAATTCTATCTAATCCAACATTTACACTGTGATAGGTCTCTTCTCTCATTATTTTCAATGATTCGTAGGCTTCATTTCTATCTAGTCCACTCATTCTAGAGAGTGTGTATGCAATTGTCCCTGTTCTGTGGACGCCAGCAGAGCAATGCATTAGTACTTTATATTCTTTTTCAGAAAGCTTCAAATGTAGGTCTTTCAATCCAGATAAAATTAGTAAGATTAATAAGTTGAGTATTAGGTAAAATTCTCTCAACAGTTTCATCATCTCTGAGTGTTGCCTCACTTGCTCCTTTCATCGGTATCCTGAAATTTTCAATGTCCTGCTTTCCACACTCGGTTATAACTTGCTCTGGACTTTCTTTGTCATAGAGTAAAGTAACAATGAGATCTATGCCTTTCAATTCTTTCAATAATTTGATGTCTTTAATAGCAGGTTTATGCCACAATGTAACTGAAGAGATTCCAATTTTTGCAAAGCCAAGCTTATTAATTTCTTCAGCTGAATCCTTTTTAGGTTTTTAGACTTTTGGACCTTTTCCTACTCTATAAGGATTTTCTTTTATTTCTTCTTTTGAGGGGTTTGAATCTAAATCACATTTTTCTAAGCCTTGTTTTAATGATTAATTGGAATCATCATTAGAGTCGTTGCTATTAATTTAGCTTTTTTCTTAAGAATTGTCTTCTACTTATAAAAGACTAGGTATACTGCGTTTTCTTTCCATTTTATTTATTGAATGCTGATTTATCTATCATACTATTTTCAATTCATTTCAGCCTATATTTAAAATAGTATTCAAATAAGATTAAAATATTAAAGTATTCGTTATAATTGAATCTAATGAGTGCCAATTTGCAAAACCAACAGATAAGTTATTAATAAAACCAAAGTAGCATTAACTCTTCTCTACTTGATTATAACCCTAATCCATAATTGATACATAACTAAAATTAGTTAATAAAGAATTCTATATAAAGCACTCAAAGTTTCGGCAGCACATCTTCGAACTACGAAAAGTATATGCAAATATTGGCATAATCATCCCATAATACATCTCAAAATAGATCGACTGAATTATCATTCGCAGCCAACACTTAAGTTAAACAGCAATTTTAGTAGCTTGGTCCAATTCAAAACTCTATATCATTGACAGGTATAGCCTAACAATAAAATGATTTTTTCCCTTAGAACAAATCTCAAATAGATCAGAACAATAATTTCACTGGTTAACATTAGCAAACTCCATCTTTAACTTCACTCTGCTCTTAAAGAGAGGATCTAAACTGCCTCATAAACTTAGGTCATCTTGGACCTCACAAAAATGAGCATAATTCAAGCCTTATGAATGGCTCAATCAATCTTTAAGAAAATCCAAGTTTACAAGGAGATTTTAAAGTTCTTTAAATTTAGATGAGTTAGGTCCTCTATAAAATTGAGAAGCTCGAATAAGAAAGTGTGCACAGCTAAGACAGAGTGAATTCTCTCACTAAAATATGCTAGTTGTAACAAAAGTTTTAAGAGAATTGGGAAGATGAACAAGAGACCATGAAGAAATATGTCGATAATAAAATTTAGAACAAAGATTCTTTGCTAAGCTAACTGGAAAATGCTGATTGTAATTCTTCAAAAAGTGGGAATACTTCATTAAAAGAGTTTAATAGAAAATTAGAATCTCTTTAGAAGTAAATTGATAGTTTAGGGGAGGATATTGCGCTTGACATAAATAAGTTGGAGAAATCTGTCAAGTCTATTGAAAAATAATCTAGTTAAAGTCACAATTCAATTTTGGAGAAAGCTAATCATTCTACAGTACTCTCATCATTGAGCACTCTATAAGATGACAGTGGAAATATTAATAATAAAAAGTTAATTGGATTTATTTAAGAACAACTACAAAAATTTGATGATGCTAAAGTAAATATTGAAGATTTTAAGAATTCAGAAGCAAAGATTTTAAAACTTATAAGGGAAATTTATACTATTTTTAAAAATTAAGAAAAACTATAAGAAATTTTTTTAATTATAATTAATAAAATATTTTTGGAAACACAGTTGAACAGAAAAGGCTAGAACAAGCTTTCTTAGATAATCAAGACTCTTCAAGACAAAATTTTGAATTAACAAAAACTTGAACGAAATCAGTCTGTGAACTCAATTAGTAGAAGCGCATCGAAATCTCGTCATGTTTCACCATCAAATGTACAAAAGAACTACTACCTCTCTCATTAATTTTGTTCTTTAGTTTTATTAAGTAAAACAGCAGTCTAGTAAGTTACAAATATTGACAGATGATATTCAAAGATTAAAGACATAAATGAGCTTCTTCTAAAATACTTTAATCACTAATTCTCTAATTGACGATCAATCGATTATCAACGATCTCTCAAGATAGCCAAGTCATAAATTACTTAATGATGAAAATCTAAGTAGAAGACTTTACACGAATGATGATATGGAAACTTTCGATTAGACTTCTCAATTTAATGATAATTCAAACATTAAGAGAACAAAGGAATTTAGTAATTAAAATTACTCATAAACAAAGGATCATCATAAGGGAGTTAGAGTTTAAAAATCTGATAAAAAAGTTTGCGAATTTAGAAAAGTAAGAGGGAGAGCTAATTAGTGCAATAAGTCGTAACAAAAAGTTAAGTCTCAATCAAGAGGTAGATATTTATTTAAACCTTATTAATTTTGATCACTCAGTAAAAGCGCTTAAAGAATCAATCAAAGAGATATTACTCCTCTGAAATAAAATAAGAACTTACATAATAAAAGCTTGATTTCAAAGCAAAATCTCTTATAATCCTCTCAATAATAAAATTAACTTCAAGGTGAAACTTAGTTAAAGAAATCACTTCATGCATTTGAGAGAAAGCACAGTCAAAAACGTAATATTAGAGAAAGATCAGCATCTTTTGATTTAACTGAGATGAAGTCAAGGTAAAATTAGTAGCTTGCCAAAGAAATATTATGCAATACCGATAGCATCTGGAATCAAAATTAGCCATAAAAGTAAATGATATAAAACTAGGAAAACGCTTATTAATACGTAGGAGAAAAGCCAAATTAAAAATCAAAATCTGCTATGTCAGAGAAGAAATAATATAAGAGAAAATAGATTAATCAATAAAATGTAAATAACAGCACTTTTATTATTCATAATGATGCTAAATTCAATAGAAGATGAAATAAGTTGCCTGAATTATGTTTTTTTATTTTAATAAGCATTCAAATATAAATTAAAGCTTTATAATTTTAATTGTCATTTAGTTCAGGATATTTATTTTTCAAAGAGTTTAGGTATAATTAATAATATAAGAACAAAAATGATTTTGGTAAATGTGGTACGTGCCCTCATGTACCTCTTCAGAGTGATCTTTTGTAATTGGTAACAAACTCAAGAAGAATATGGGATTGAATATTTCATAAAAGAGAAAGCCAAAAATGACAAACAAACTTCTTTAATTTATGATGAATCAAGGACTATGACTTTGAGAAGGACCATTACTAAGAAGTATTAACAAAGTGAATTGGAAATTGAGATCAGAAATCTATGGGGGCAAGTCCAAAATAGTATTGGTAAATATAGCAAGCTTATCGACTATATTTCCAAAATAAGGATATCAAGGGAGAATCAAAATGTTACAAACTTTGACATTGAATCTGGTAGATCAATTAATGACACAATTACTAAGTAAAAAGATTGAGTTAAATTAATTATTGCAAGTTTTTAGATATTTAGTTTATGTTGCTTTGAAGGAATTAACTGAGCAGATTCAAACATAGCATTTTAAGCAGCTCGCTTTCGGATCTTAAGATTTACATGAAGCTTTATATCGCAGACCAAGTATAAAAAAGTTGGAAAGTTTCTAATCTGAGCATAGAGAGCGATTGATGAGTGGATACGAACCTTATAAGGAATAGTAAATAAGGCAGAGCATCATTAATCCTGCTGACTATAACTCTTCAGAAATCTTAAGTCCAATTGAGAATTCATTCGACTAATTGAGACTTGAAGATGAAGTTGATGAAATTCATAGCAAGTGGGCTAATTGCAAAAATATCTTAGATCCTTTCAAAACTAGAATCAAATTTAATGCAGTATTTTTTTGATTTATGAACCAACACAAGTATTAACAATACCTAAGGTACACTGGAATTATCACACTAAATGATCTTTCACTATTTTGTCAATTTGTACGAAGCAGAAATAGTATAACAAGATAGAAAAGCTGATTTCGATTCATTCTTGACAAAGTAGGCAAATCTAACTTTTGAGGATTAGAAATCGTTTATATCAATTAAAAATGAAAAATAATGTAAGTATTTTTATAGTAAATACTTGAATCAAATAAATGAGCAGTTATTCAAGAAAGGTGTGGAAAGCTATTCTTAATAGCAATAATCATAAAATATTTAATCTGACCTTAAACTTACAGACCTTGACTTAATTATTAAAACTTAACCAAGTCTTGAGAAGCAGAGCTCCCACTAATTGAAAGTGAAGTTCCAATAAGATCAGACAGATATCAATTAAGATTTGTTCGAAACTACTCCCATTTAGGATCGCAAGTCAAGCAAATCTCAAATGATTTAATAGCAAACTACTATAAGTACACCAGTTTAGCATAATGCCATGCATATTGATTAATAAGAAGTTATAGATTGTGGTTAACAAGAAGTTCAAGATGACAATTCGTCGCAGTAGTCTACTTAAGAACTTATAGATATCATCTAGAACTAAAAAGAAGAAGAGGAAATATTATTGTAAAATTACCAATTATTATGTATTTTTAAGAGGACAAAGGATATGCAGTTCCATTAGATGTGTATTAAAAGATCCAAGCAAAGAACGATATAGAGTTTAAACAAGTTATTTCTCATGATGTAATAAATTTAAATGAAAAGAGTTTTGGTTAAAGCAAAAAGTTACCTTTGATTATTGATACAGATTTATGATTAGTAATGAACTTGTTATTTCTGAGTATATAAGTCTTTATTTAATTTCCTTTATTAAACTTAAATTAACATTTTAATAATTTGTATTCATGAGTGTGTAACAATTTTCAATTGCTATTTCCTCTATAAACTTTAAATTAAAACCCCTATTAATTTTAATTATCTTATAATGGCGGATGAGAATTTAAAGTAGAAACTTTTTCTTTTAGGAGGAGGCATACTATCATCAGCAATTGGCTACATCTCATATAAATTTTACGATGATTACTCTAGAAAGAAGATCAAGAAAATTAGAAATCTTAAGCCTGGAGAGCGAGCAGCAATCGAAGGCCGAATCAGAAGAATGGACACCCCTAAACTTGTAGATGGAGATATATTTGAGAGGAAAGCTATTTATACTCTCATGCAATCCAAAGACATGAAAGATTTGTAAACTAATAAAGTTTATAAATAATTATTTATTATAAAAATTACACTCATCGCTTAAAATGAGTTAATTGTTAAGGTTTAACTGTAATAGCAAGAAATATAGAAAAAGAATAAGAACTTTGCATCTTTGAAAATTATAAGAAACGAAGACTAAAATGAAGCAGTTAAGAATATGACGAAAAATTACTAAATTTATGACAAGCAAGAAACAGAGACATGGGTAATTAAATATTTCGTATTTTGATTAAATTTAGGAAAGTTTTTGTTTGAAAGATGGGACTGGAGAAGTTTGCTTTGATTTAAAGAAAATTAAGGATAAAAGGATCATAATATCAAAAACAAATTTACATAAAAATAGATAAGATTATTATTATTTGTCATTTTAATCTATAAAATATCCATTTATATATAAAGTTAAAAAACACTTGAAGCAGAATTGCAATTTGTTGCAAAAAATAGTATATATAAAACAATAATGGGTGCCCTTTCAACTGCCTCTTATAAATACCTGTAATATTTTTAGAGCCATAAAATTAACTTATCAAAGATAAGAATCTGTCAGAATATCTACTGGAGAATTAATTAGAATAGAGTTTGATGTGCCAGTCGGTTTTAATACAAAAAAGTATCAAAATATAGTCTCTGGACATGTATCCCCTAACCTTCATGATTTTGGTATCGACCTCTAAATTGGAGATCCATCTTTATTTAGATCATATCTACCAACTATAATTTCGGTTACCATAATAGGAGCTGCTCTTTCAGTAGTTATTTATCATACTTACAAATTTATTAAAGGTAAGTTGAAGTTTGTAAAATTAATAGCTTAAGAATAAACTTATTTACTGAATATTTTAGATTTGAGATTGCCCTCTGGACCTCACGATTAAGGCTACGAAGATGAAGAATGTCCACCTGGTCAAGACCCTTGTGTTGTGTGCTTGGTTAATAAAAGGAAAATCGCTTATGATTGTGGTCATCTATGTACATGCTTTGCTTGCGATTATTAAATTGCTACCACAAACAATAAATGCCCTAATTGCAGAATATTTGTTAATGAAAGGCGCTAGATTTATTAGTGAAATTTTTCACTGCTCATTAAATAATCATTTGATTTCTTAAGCATGCAAATTTTACTAAATAAGTTAGCTGAGTCATATCTTTTGAAGACATGAATCAAAAGTATGTAAAATTAAACAAGTATTATAAATTAAACTTTAAATTTTAACAGGATCACAAAATGGTAGATATATTTTGAATCTTGGTTATTACATTCATTCTAACTCCACTTTTTATAGTCAATCTTTGATTACAATGGTAACTCGATGGTAGCTATGTCAGGCAAAAACTGCGTTGCAATTGCTACAGATACCAGACTATCAACTCAATTGATGACTGTTGATACCAGCTTCCAAAGAGTATTCAAGGTCACTGATTAATGCTTAATGGGAGTCTCTGGATTGGGAACTGATGTGCAAACCTTGTAAGCATTTTGGAAATTAATAGCATTTATTTAGCAATTCATTGATGAAGTTCAAGTTGAACATGTACAGATTAAAGGAGGGAAGAGAGATGAAGTCTGAGACTTTCTCAAAATTAGTTGCAACTTCTCTCTATGAGAAAAGGTAGGTCATTTTGAAAGCTAATATAAATATTTGGTTAATCCCGCAACTCAATGTTTCATCATTAACTTTGAATTTTAAACCCTCTACTTATAGATTTGGACCATACTTCGTGTCCCCAGTCGTTGCAGGTCTTGATAAAATTTCTGATACTGAATACAAGCCAGTGATCTGCACCTATGATAGTATTGGTTATAGAAGCAACAATGGTGAATTTGAGGTTGCTGGAACAGGAGCAGAGCTTCTGTATGGTGTTTGTGAAACTTTCTACAGACCAAACTTAGAACCAGAGGAGCTCTTCTAAGTTATTTCAAACAGTTTGCTATCTGCACTTGATAGAGATTCACTATCAGGTTGGGGATCAAAGGTTTACATCCTTACACCTACAGAGCTAATTGTCAGATCCCTTAAGACCAGACAAGATTGAAACTATAAAGCAAGCGAGAAGAGTGAGATAGAAGTATATTTCAATGCTTATATTGTGTTATTTTATCGTCAAGCAGTTTATTAAAATTATCATTCAATTTAAATGAAGCTTACTTTGCCCAATCAATAAACAATTTTAGAGACTCAGTAATAGTGTCTTAAGCATTTTTATCTTTTAACTAGAGAACTTTGCTTTCTTAGTAAAGATGGCTTAATGTATAAAATATTTGCTTTTCAACTACTTTATCATAGTAAATAGTATTCTACTTCTTGTCACCATTAATTTCCAGATATAAAATTCATATTAAATTGCTTAAAAGATATTTATAACTATAAATGATCTATTTGAGTATTTGTATCTTACTCTTGAATCCTTCATTATTTTGAAACCTAAATTAAAATTATTCTAAGAAAACGATGTTTAGTTACAATATAAGCAAAGTATCTATTACGACACTATAAAGGTAAGGGCACTAGTTTCTTATAACTGTTACTTCATTGTGAAGTTGTTTATTTACAAATCTAGCTTCAATTTTGTCAATGATACCTTAAATACTGCTGATTAATTTAAGACCAACTTATTCTAAATTTTACTCTGAACTGCTTTTTTATAAATCGTGCACTAATTTTAGCCTTATACTCATGACTTCATGAATCTAAAATTATAAAAAATATTTAAAAAATTACATATGAATTAAATTAAAAAGGTTTACATATAACGTTATATAAAGAGTAAATTTTACAAAAGTATCTTGATTAAGTTATGCTAAAATATTTCTGACTTCTTGCATCACTGATTAATTTGGAGAAGTTAAATAAAATCATAAGTTTTGTTCATTATTTATTTAAATTGATTACCCTTTATAATTTTTACCCAGCTATATCTATAGTGGCTTTCCAGATTTTTCCTCGATTTTTTCGTCAACGCATACATTACTCTTAATGCTACGAATTTTCAATTCAATTTGAATAGCTTTGGCTAAATCCCCAAAAATGACTTCGCTATTTTACTAATTTTTCCCATTTCTTATTTAATTTTCTCAAATAAACTGATCAATTGATTCTATAAGTAAAGTTATAGATTGATGTTTCTTGAATGCTTAAGGATCTAGTAACTCATCAATATCTTTCAGAGTGCTTAGTTAAAATTAAGATGATAATTGAGAATTATCTACCATTAAAATATGTTAAATTTATTTATTAATTCCCTTTTTATTCTACATTCATTATTGATAAAATACAATTGAATCGGGGAAATGCAAAAATAAAAATACAAAATTAATTTATTATATAATTACTGCTGATTTACTATGCTATTTATCTTATATGCGAAAAGTAGCCACTTTGCTATATTTTTTACTGAATTAGCAAATTTTATTAGGTTTTTGTATCAAAATCGATATGCATCATTAGGAACATCTCTAAAGTGACCAAATTCTGTATTTTCAGTGAAAATGACCAGCTTTACTATTCGTGGTCAAAATTTCTGTATTTGTATGTATGTCTCTCCCATTTGAGCAGAGTGGTCAAAAAAGTGGCCAAAGTGCATAATTTTAACCCAAGTGACCAGAGTAGTGGTCAAAACTGAGATTCTCTATAAAAGTGACCAGAGTGCTTGATTTAAACCAATATGACCAGAATAGTAGTCAAAATCTCAAAAAATCGCAGTTTTTACTCTGAATTTAGTGTTATGTGTCACTTTTCACAAATATACGGTGACCAGGCCAAATTTGGAGCATGGTGGTCAAAAATCTTGAAAATCGTTGTTGCTGGTCAATTTTGTGAAAAATTTGGTGGTCATAAAGTTCAATGCTCCAGCAGTACCTGCTAATCTCAGCTGGTCAAAAAAATCGAGCGGAAGTTGCGAATTCGCTAGTTTTTTGCTATATTCCTATCAAACTGGATAGCATGATGCTCAGAGCATCTCCTCTCTCACCAACCCATTCAATTCTTGAAATATTTGATTTTGAACAAATTTTTGTCCAATTTCAGCCTAAATTGCTCAACTCCTCTGGTGTATACCTTGAGTGCATAGAAATTTGCTATATAGAGTGGAGTAGAGCAGAATTTGATGCCACTCGTCAAAACTTCATAATAGTTTGAGCAGACTTATGAAAACTGCGATTTTCAGGGATCCTCGTGCATTTATGTATTAATTTTAAGTACAGTATTAATAACAGGAGTAATAGCAGCAGTAATAGTATAGGCAGTAAAAATGACAATGCATTAGGTATAAGCGCTTATAGAAATTTCAATGTATGATGCATTCTGTTTTTGAGTAGAATCTCATACAAAGCCATACCTCAGAGTATGTATCCATTTCTTGATACTGAATGCCCATAGTCCTCGAACATCATCCTCGCTCATTTTTTGATTACTTCTTGGATGCGCTTGACCAGCTGCACTCTATAAGTTTGTTATGAGAGTATGCTTACTTGCTGTTGATGTTCTGCTGCTTGAGGTTCTTCTTGATGTCAGCAAACAACTGTTCGATTGGGTTGAGCCAGGGCGAGTATTCTGCGTTGAAGAGTAAGTTGACTTTGAAGCGACGAGCAGTCGCAAGCATCTCAGAATACTTGTGAATTATGGCATTATCCATTAAAAGCACCACCTTCTATTGCATAGATCTTTGTCAGTTCTTATACTTCTCAGCGTCTGATATATAAAGTTTTCAAATAGCACTGAATCGAATGCTCCTTCAATTATTTGAGTGGATTTCACTCTATCAACTGCTATCGCTGCTATCAAACCCATAGAGTACTTTTATCTCTTCACTGTTTACTTTGCAATCGACAATTGTCTTGCTCTCAAACCATAATCGCCTAAATTGGAGAGCATTTCCTATCGATACTGAGAGATTGGCTTATAATTGAGATTAATCTGACATTGATCTGGAATTATGCACAGGGTTGATCACATTCTTTGGATTCTTCTTATTGGTTATGATTTTGTGATGGGTCATCTATTAGTAAAGTTAAATTGGTTTTGACGGTAGTTTAATTATAATCTTAGTAGTTTGATGGAAGTTTGCATCATGATTAGTGGTTTGAAATGAGACTTGTTGAATTTGTGAGAACTGGAACTATGCAACCTAAGGGTGGGACCATTCAACTTAAGGGTGGAGCCATACAATATGGATCTATACAACTCGGATCCATACAACCAGGAACCATACAACATGGAGCCATACAACCTCAGCGCGGAA
>ARYC01003134.1:0-61008 GCA_000711775.1 Oxytricha trifallax | reverse complement strand
TAAGCTTTGACATATAACTTTGTAGAAAATCTGGCACTGGCATATATCTTATGAAAGAGCACGCAAAGGTTCACAGAGAAAGAAAGTCGTAGACAATTTATGAGGTGAGCAAGAGGCTTTATTAAGATGTCTAAAAACCAGATGAAATAACATAGATGCAGGAGTGGCACTAAGAAGAAATATGGGCCCAAGCAAGCCATAAGAAGAGGAGAAGAAAGAGAAGTCAAACCCCTTTATGGGTTAGTTTAATATGTGAACTTATTCATTCATTTAAATCTAATGCTTATTTATAAACATTCATTCTTCCCTCTCTCGCACAGACTGTTGTCTTATCTACGCTCACTCTCTTACAGCTGGTTTGAATTAAGTCTACTGTATCGATGGGCAAGTCATGCATAAGATGATATAGCAGCAGCTTCTTGTAGTGAGTCTTGATTTAACTCCAGTAGAATTCAATTCCATTAAATTAAGGGCTATAAGGAACGTTGTATACAGGAGTTATGTTTAGCTCTTCATAAGCTTTCTTAGACTCCTTAGTCTTATGAACTGAGAGGTTATCAACAAACAGGATGATCTCTTGGTTATTATATTTCTCTCTGAGCTTATGTAGGAACTCTATATACTACTCTCGCTTTGAGCGAGGGTGAATAACATAACTCTCTAGGCCTGGATCTTCATTTATACCAGCTAAAATTGCATGGGTGACTACCTTCACTTTTTAATCATAGACTTCTATATTATCGTACTTCTTGTACCAAGGCTTATTAATAAAGGTGTTGAAGGTAATCACAGCTTCATCAGCGTGTATGAACTTGATGTTATTAGTAATATCTCTCTGCATTTAATCATATATATAGTTTAAATTATTACTATAAAATGTTACTGTAAAATCAATCACTCTCTTCACTCTGTTGACTGTCTTGAAAGTAATTCCATTTCTTCTATAAATATTGGCTATAGTTTAAGGAGAGATACGCATGTCAGGAAACTTGCGATGAAACATCACAGCTCGCTAGTCTAATGGAAAGTGTGCCCAATACTTCAAAGTCTTAGAGTCGCAGAGGAAGTCAATATGAGCCTGAGAGAACTTTTATTTTCTTGCAGGATGCGTTCAACAACCAGAATTAAAATGCTAAACAGCTAGCAAGCAGTGATACCTAACAGTTGAGGCACTCTTGCGTAATAACCTTGCTATTGCTGCATAATTTAGTACAGGTTTGGCTTAGTCTATATTAATACTTGTACCATACCTAAGCTTAAGCAGTAAATCTAAATATAAATCATCATAAATAGACCCTAAATTTCGCTAATTTCTATTTCTCATTTGCAAATTGGCCTAATTTCTCTACTAACCCCAATAAGACCCCAACTATACCCTACAAATCAAAGCACTTATAAACCTCACTAAGGGGTTTTGGGGTTTTGATTGTGTTTTTACTAGCTAGTAACTTAAGATTCAGAACATTTTTTATTTTCCCCTCGCCTTCTTTAAACATTTCTACACTTCCCAAAATTTTTCTGGGCAGTAGCTTTCCAGTTATATCAGTTTGAATACCTTAAAACTTTGGACTCATGCTAGTGAAACATTTAAATCAATATTTCATTAAGTTATTCGGTTAAAACATATAAATATGAAAATAATGCATTTGTAAGTTCTTTCATCGACTTCAACTTGCTAAATGGAATTTCTCCGGTCTCTTAGGGGTTGCAGAAATGTCTCTGGTGTATCCTAGTACTCCTGTCTATGTATTTAACTGAGAATATTTTGCTGCGAAGCTGCTCTCTTGAACAAGAATGCTTTCTATCTCTAAGGAGAAGTTTAAGCAGACATTTTTGACTTTTAATCTTTCAACTTAAACTAGGAGTATTTTTAATTTCCATAAAGTTTCTAATGATCTTCATCAAAACTTTCATTGAGTGAGTATATTGGGGAGTAATTCACATTTCTTTGTTATGGATCCTTTTACAAAGCATTTTTTTATTAAAATAGAAAATTCTAAAATATTTATATGGTAAAGTCTGATTCTTAGAATAGCTCTATTAAAGTATCATTAACTTTTAATAGCTTTTAACGTTACTCATAACTCTATCATTAGAATTGAATTGATTCATTTAAGACAACTTTTACCTTGGCTATTATGTACCCATTCTTTTTACAGTTCCTAAATTATCTTCATTCATGGCAATAATTTTTATTAAATCACTTAAATTTATAATATTAATTAAAATTTTATATCAGTATTCGCTTAATATTCACGATTAATTAATATAATTAATAAATAGGATATAATAGCTTTATCCCACATACTCCAATATCTTAGCGAATTTTCGAATTTGAATTCATTTCCAATAAATGCAAGCCATTTTAGAACTTTAAAAGTAACTCAAAGCTGTTCAACAAACGAAAGGAAACGCAGCTTCTCGGTTGAATGAGAGAAACGTTGTAGATATCATAAGATATTTGTTAGAGAACAACAAAATCAAGTTGATCTTCACTCAAGATGGTAAAGAATACCTAACGAATGAGCAACTAGAGAAAGAAATTAAGGAACTGCTTTAAGAGAGCGGAGGTCGCTTGAATATTCTTGAAATACCAAATCATATTGGCATTGGAATTGATGTCATTGAAAAGTCAATTGAGAATATAGTTAAGAGAAGCAAAATCAACTTAATTAATGGTCAGTTGATATCAGACATCTACATCGATCAAATGATGGAAGAGGTATACGAAATGCTCAGTGAAAGAGGTATTCTAGTTATGTAAGACCTCACTACAAAGTACAATTTGCCAATTGATTTTATCAAAGAGTCAATAATGGGAAGAATGGATTCTAGTTTACCATAGGGGAGCTAACTCTAGGGTAATAGCTTAATGACAAAAACATTTGCAGAGAGATAAATTTGTAAAGTTAGAGGAATCTTGAGAGGTGTCACTAGGCCAGTAGCTCTATCAGCTGTCGCTTAACAATTCAAAATTGAAGAATAGAAACTCAAGAATATTACAGATTAATTGATGAAGGAAGGCTAAATTAAAGGTAAGATTTAGCAAGGACTATTTGTACCACAGGCTTTCACTTTAATGCAAGAAGGAGCTGCTAAGACTTTTTATAATTAAAATAGGTACATTGAGTATAGCATGCTCAATAAATTATAAGTTCAAAAGCCAAAAGAATTTATTGAGCAAGTCATTGGCCAAAACAAGGGATAATTTTTGACAAACTTTTATATCAGTGAAGATCTTATGCATTAAGTAGAAGCTTAGGTTTAGGAAATTGTTGAACATGAAACTCAAAAAAATTATTAAATATATCAATTTACTCATTTAGACTTATCGACTATCGTACCTTCCCCTTTCAGAGATCAAGATATTCAGGATTTAGTTAAGATTCTAAAACCCTTATATTAAAATAGGGAAATGAGACTTTTATAGAGCAAAATCAATTCAATTTTTAATTTCTTTAGATATTATCTTAGATATAATAAAAATTTATTAACACTTCAACTTATCATAGTTTTATTGAAATTTTGGGAATACTAAAAATTCTAATACCAATTTATTCATCAAATTAACCCGCTAAAAATTATATTACATAATGATCTGCAATGACTAAACCTATAATAAATTTTTATTTTATTATTTTACAAATTATTCATTTAATATAAAGGGATTTTAGGACAATAATGTAGATTACTCTCAAACAATTAACATTTATGCTCTGAAAAGTTCATCCAAAAATGTCTCGAGGAGTTTAAGCAGCAGTCTGAATAAATCGCTATCCAAAACATTTGTGCTTTATTTCTTCCCGTATATATATATCATTTTCTAAACATTAAGAAAGGTATAAAACCAAGCACTTAGGAAGAAAAAAAGAAGCCTCAAATGACTCAGTCAACTCAAAAGAAAGGTGGCAAGTCTAACAATAAGGGTGGAAAGAAGAAGGGAAGATAGCAAGATGACGACGAGGAAGAATCAAAGGAAGTGACTGTTGAAGATCAAATGTCAATTCAAATCACTGAAGATATGATAAAAGAGACACTTGAGAAGTCATAGAACTTCCCAGAATTCAAAGACACTCCGAATAGAGATGACTACTTCTTTGACACATTAGCTGAATTCTTAAGTATTCCATTGAATAAGCAGTATCAAATGATCTTTATGGAGGTATTTGCAAGGCAATCTACTAAGTCTAATGCTAGTTAGAACAAGAATCTTGAGCAAGAAGTGGAAGAGAGCTTCTAATTAATGCAGTTCTTATAGAAATAGATCGAACTACTCAGGAAAATAATGAGTTAAGAAGGAAAGGAAAATGAGATTAATGCTATCAGTGCACCAGTTAAGGCATATTGGTGTAAAAATGAAGCTTCAAATTTCTTAAATAAGCTTACAGTTGTGCAAGCATTCTGTAACAATGTTAACTTTTATATTGACTTATTTTCATTAGTTTTTTCCCTTAAAACTACTTTATTCATTACATAATTTTTAACTTGTAAAATCTGGCAGTATCAAAAGACCCTAAAACCCAACTTCCAGTCGTCGTAAACGCAAATGACAGAAAATTGGTTGCTAAATAATTCTAAAAACATGTGACTGCAGTCTTCGAATAAGCTAACAAAGCAGTGACTGATAAAAATTTCGATGAATTTATGACTGTGATTTCTGAGAATATTAAAAATTTAGGTGCTAGAATCAAGTAATTAGATAATTTTTATCTATTATGTGCATTGGTGACAACGATGAAATAATGATTAAGATAGAAACAGTATAAAAGATATGGTAAAAAGAATTGAATTGTAAAGGCTTATCATAACACTCTATGATTAAATGCTTGATTATAAACGAATATCTTATTTACTGGAATAAAAATAAGTGTTGGTAGTTATAACCTTGAGGATTTTGATTTTTGAGTAAAACAAAGCTATTAATTTGCATAATTAAAACTTCTGATAAAACAATCAAAATTTCAACTTTATATCAGATCCATATTTAATAACATCAAATTACCTTAAGTCGAGATTATTTTATAATTAAGATATCCATTTATATCTTGTTTATTTTATACTTCTTTTATAATTCAATATACTATTAATTAGATAAGAAAATAGAGAAATCAGTTAAGGATAAAATAGTCAAAGATCTCAAGGAATAAATTACAGTTGAAAAGATTCAATCACCACTCTTTGATTACAGAGCACTTTTGAATGCTTAATTTAATTCATTTATTATAAGTAGAATTGAAACAATTATTGAATTTTAATATGCAATCTTAAACAACAAGCTACTTGAAAATGGAACATATCTTTATCTTCCAAATGAAGAATATAACCTCTCAGTTTATCAATTAGTTTTTTCTTAAAAAAATAATGCAGTAATTTTAATAAATTTTCCTATTTTCTACTATGCAAGTCTTTATGTTATGTTATATTTTTTACCATTAAAAAATTATTTGATTAAGTGCTCATTTAAATCTTATTATAAATTAAAACTACATATTTCTATTTGTATATGTGAGAAGAACACAATTTGTCATCAAATGATTATTGCTTATTTTGTAAATAAAAAATTAATAAATTTGGTAAGATTTGGAGTTTAAATGGGCTAGCAAAATAATCTCAAAATATAAGTTGAGTTAAAATAATTTTTCATTGATAGGTTAATTTTGAATGATTAACCTTTTGCAAAATCATACTACTGAAGTAGACGACAACAAAAAAGATCAATTGATTCAAGCTTCTCAATATTCAAAGTAATTATAAATTTTAATTTTATCAAAGTTAAAATAAAAATAAATAAACTGATTTGACTATACTATTCAATTTATTCTAATGCTAATTCTGGCTAATTAGAAGACTAAGAGAAATTGGTTGAAATTAAAGATATCTCTCAATAACTTTTAGTTCAATTGGTTAGTGAATAGTGAGTGAAAACAGAAAATGAATGAATAATAGTAGGAATTTAATAGTCGTTTTATGGAATATTAAGAAATTGAAATTTTGAACTTATTCAATACTTTTATATTTTATTATTCCAATCATTGATTTAGTTACTATTGTGAATTAATCAATTAAATAACCTTCTTATTTTTTAACTTTCCATAAAAATTTTAGATTCCTATAAGATTCAGCTAGCTTTTTATTCTTTATTTTGTTTCTTTCTTCTGAAGGCCATCTGAATCATTTTTGTTTTTTATACTATATCTTGCATGCTCTACACTTACTACACCTCCTCTTCACTGACTTTAAATCCATAAACCTTGATAATGTTCTCTATCTTATCAAGAGAAATATATTCATTGTCCTCAAGACCCTTGCATGCTAAACCTATTCTAATGTGTAATTCTTGTTTCAAAAGGTCACCTATTTGATTTAAAGTTGAAGCTGGTAAATTCGAATTAGATTAAGATTGCGGAATACCGTTAAGCTTAAGGACTCGTTCTTTGTTTATTCTTTCTATTAAGGTATAGTCATTAAGGTGGTTGTAAGTCAAATTTAAATAAAGTAATCCCATTAAAAATTAATAACATAAAAGTCACCTTTAAGAAAATATTCTCCATCATATCTTTAAAAAGAATTAGTCTTGTTGTACTACTTGCATATTCCTTAAATCTGAATCCTTCCATCTCAAAATCATATTAAAATAATTATAATAAATTTAATATCAAACAGAACATTCTTGGGATCAATTTTTGAAGCTCTTCCAGGAAATTGCTGCTGTATGGAAGTGTCTTATTCTGACATAGTTAATGTAGATTTTAAAAGTCCTTTTAATTCATCTTTGTTTAAGCTTTCAAATTCATTCTAAGTAACTTATAAGGTTAGTTCTCCTTAGTCCACGATTTTAATTTCTTCTTAAATTACATCCTCTTAGGTATTTTTAATACTCGATTGAGCTTTTACTTCCTCTTTTTCTGGGTTAATCTCATGAGGTTGTGAACTTAACATTATTTTACTATTTTTAAGCAATATTATTTTAGGCATAATTTCCCTCATTAGCTTTAGAATATCATCTCTACTTTTGATTTTGTATTCAATTGGTTTATACTAGGTTAAAAAGTCTATTAAACAAATAAAATACATTATAATTTAATTACAGTCATCTAATAAGATTGTAAATGTAGAGTAGCCATCTGCTTTTGCAATGATAGTCATTTTCTTATTATTAATCATTAAATCTACTCTGACTTTTTAGTTAGTGTCCGAGTCGAATGTAAAATAAATGTATATCAATTCCTTCTCGTTAATTTTCTATCTATCCTACAATTTATCAAACATTGTGATTTTATCTGGAGCATTTACAAATTTTTCGGTACTAACTTGCGTGGAGATTATGTAATTATTACTTTGAGTGTGTTCTGTATTTATTTAAAGCATTTTTCTCACAGGTTCAGGTTTTGCAGCTTACCTCAAGCTTTTCTTACTTTCTATTGGCATGATATTCTATGTTGGATTTTCCTATTTAATTTCTTTAATTTGCTTGAATTATTTTCTTTGTTATCTTCCTTTGAAAACTGACTACATTTTTATTACAGAAGCTATTAATTCTAAGTCTTCCTTGGCTTTATTGGAATTGATTTAATCTTGTTTATTTTCCTGTAACAAAGGTTCTTTACTATGTTTTCTAGATAAAATCTCATTTTTTCTGCTTATTTTTAAATCTAATCGCTATTTGAACTTCTTGATTCTAAACCATTTTTGGATTTTAACAATTGCTTAAAAGTATTTCAGTTAGGATTAAACACTTTCTTCCTTCTTATCATGCTTAATTTGAGATTTTGATATAGTTTTATTATGATATTTGTTCCATATATGTGCATAAGTTGATCTTTTACTAGAAGCACCAGACTATGAAAGAGGGGATTTTGAGTTTTAGTGTCGATCTAAGATACTATTATTAGTTTTCTTTATCATTCTAATCTTCTTATCTCTACAAAACGGCATTGAATCATCAAAATTCGATAAATTCTAAGTTTTATTCATTGGAGAAGGAGCATATGAAAATTGCTATTTTGGCTTGCTTATTGTTAAATTCTAATTAGAATTTTAGTTTAGCCTGTGAGAGCCTAGATCTATAGTTTGATTTGCTTAATGAAATATCTTGCTATTCCTAACTTCAATATGGTCAGCTTTAATGTTTAGAGTTTAACTCAAATTATCATTAAATTTGTTTAATTACTTCCCTTAAGGTGAACTAGTACTGGTAATGGTTTTATTGAATTAGTTTGAATTATAATTTACATTTGACTTAGACTTGTTTTGATTATAATTGTAAAGTGATTATTCGATTTTTTAATTCAAAAAAGTTTTATTAGTAGCATCTTTAATTTAAAGTTTATCATTATTCATGCAAAATTGGTGTAACTAAGGAATATTTAAAGCATATTGTTAGTTCTAACTTTATTTTTTAAGTTTTTTTAGGATTATATTCTCCTTGATATATGAAGACAATGGGCTTAAATTGCCAATATATTAAGTCGAAATCCCAGTGTAGTAATCTGCGATAAATTCATCTTAATTATTGAGTTTTATTAATTGTCCTCTTATGAAAATATCTGAGCTTTCATCCTCTTGAAATAAGCTTATGGTTGCGTATCTTACTTGTTAGGTATCAATATGAAATTTCTTGACAAATTTCTGAAGTAAAATTTATTGTTAACCTTGCTTTTAAATGTAATAAATTTGCTTTAGTATCAAGAATCCTCTAATAAGTGATTGAATCTTGATAATTTTATCTATTTTAGTAGGAATTTTAATCTTAATTTTTGACTCTACAGTTTCATCTGCCTTTAGATTTATACCACTAAAGCTATTCTCATTTAAGTAAAGTGGCTATAAACTTTGACTTAAATCTAACTTAATATCTTTAAAGAGCTTCAATTCTAAAGTTGATAACCCTTATGTTCTTTAAGAGAGCATTGAATTTAAAAGCTATCTTTATGAAAAATTTTCCTGAATATCTTCTCTAGTTAAAGGCTTAGCATATTAAAAGAAATCTCTGTGCATGTCTCCTATTGATTCTGATAGCAACTTGTAAAATTTTCTAATCAATTTGTCTTCAGAATCTTTAATACATTTGGAAGTCACTCCGAAATCTTCAAGAGTAAATGTTCTTGTAATTCTTTTTCTTATAAATATAAAAATATGACATCAATAACTAAAATTTAATTACCAAAAAAACTAATTTTATCACTAAATAAATGAGTAGGTTTATCTATTGCAGATCTGACAGATAGTTCATAAAAATTACGTTTCCTTGTTATATAGAGCAAAGATTTCCCAAAATGTAATGATTCATAGATAGTTTTGAATATGACTTTTTAATTTAAGCTAGAATAATGATCAAATATCAACCTCCTTCGTGTTAAGTAACCTCTAATATACTTCTGAATTTTAATAATCATGTCGACAGTTAAAGGTTAATTGTTCTTTAAGAAATTAAAACTAATATAATAATCATACATAGAGTTGTAAGCCTCTCTCTGTCTATGATTTTAAGGAAAAATAGCTCTTTGACACAGCTTAATTATTTTTACTCTAAGATTCTTCATTTATTTTGTTTCTACTAATCTTTTGCTACTACTTTGCTAAGTATCCTCCATTTTGTGAAACAAAAGATTTGCTTTAAGTTTCTAAACATAGAATTTTATAAGTTTATTTATCTTACCTTAAGTATTTGTGACTATATTCATAATAGGTTTGATATCGTCATTGCTAAAATCAGCCTCTTTATGGTTAAACATACTATAAGCATTTGTAATTTTTATTTTCTTTCCCTTCTTAGATCTAATTTGACTCCTATTATATTTAGTCATCAAAGTCGAGCTAGATTGACCGCCATAACCCTGTAAGGCTTCATTTTGATTAGAGCTTCTATTTCCAGATTATGGTCTGCCTCCAATGTAAGAATGAGATGATTTTGTTGAGTCTGGAAATTTAGGCATTTATGGTTTGGGCTTTCTTTAAAGATCATCGACAACAGAGGGCAGTATCGCATTATTGTAGTAAAATATCTCTTATTGGATCATGTTTTCCCTAGCATAAAGGTCTCTCAAGTTGACATTTTAATTTCTTAATCCCAAAGATGATTTACTTAAGTCTTCTTAAGCTTTTATATTACTTATTTCTAGTTGGTTAAAGCTTTCATCAATGATGTCAAACAAGTTGTTCTATTTATAAACCTTAACTACATTTCTCTAAGCACTGTTCGATCGTGATTTTGAATTCTAATTAAGCTTTGGTGCTATAACATGTTATATTCTCTAAATTGATCTTTAATTACTAGTATCTCTCATCAATTTTGATCTTGGAGGTTTACTAATAAATGTCTTTTTTCCCAGATTCCTCATATTGTTGTTCTTAATCATTTGAATGTCTTATTCTGCCTCCTGATAAATTTTCTCGATTGATTTTTGCTTTGAATGATGGGGTTTTTATTAATAAAAGTTTGTGCTTATCGTATTTTGATAAATGTGTCCAGAATTCTATATTTCCTATCTGTTATAAGAGGTTTTAGACATCTACGTTTTAGCACTGATTGGTCTAGATTTACCAAAGAGGTTATTATTCGACCTTCTATTAAGCATCAAGGGATGAATATTTTCTGTATCTTCCTCCGATGGCCCATCATCCTCCTAAACCTCCAACATTTGGTCTTCTTAAATGTTCATCATATTTTATTAATAGTTGTTTGATTGTCTCATGTTTGTTTATGAGCCATACAAAGAAGAGAGTTAGATCTTTTTATCTGAGCCTTAAAGTTTATTATAGCTCATGATCCCTCTTTCAAGCGACTGGATGTCTAAGTTCGATTGATTTTCTTAGTTTTATGAGGTACGAATATTTGTGAATGATTGTGTCAAGAAATTACTTTTAGGCAGCATATTTGAATCCCTTTAGACATATGAAGATATCGGCCTCTGTCTTACTGGTCTATAAGGTAATTGATTCTAAGGGAGTTCTTTCTAAATCGATTGTTTTTAACTCTCTGGGATATCTCTGTTGAGCTTTTAAGAAGACTTTTAAATCTGAATCTATGCACTAACAGGTCTAATTTTCCTGGTTCTTGTATTTGATAGTGATCTTTGATTTGGAGCAATAAACTATGGAATTTGCTAATTGAGTGTTTGTATAAGTAAATTCAGTTTAAGATATAAATTAAAACTTTATAATGATGGCTACTCACTTAATCTGACTTTGCTCAAGTTTGTAAAGGTTCTATCTGGAGCTTTCATTTTAAAAGCTTAAAATCTTGATTTAACCTATTTCAAGCTATTCTTAAAGTCTTGTTCTAAAGGTGAAGAACTGCTCAAGTTTTATAATAGGTTAATAGCAAGTTCGTACCTTTGAATTGCCAATTAGTATTCCTTTAAAAATTCATGCTATGACCCCAGATTGTAATTTGCAATAGCAAGCAGTTGTAACTTTTCATTATAGGCTTGACTGTATTCCATTCTCTATTCCTGACTCATGCTAATTATTGCATTTTTCATTTGTTCGAACTCCTGCTCTACTTTTACAACAGCTTATAGAGCATACTCTTTGCTTTTATGATGTCTATATAGATTATAATTATGTGCAATACTTACTCATTAAGTAGAGAATGAATTGCACATAAGTTAAGTTCAGTTAAGGACCAACTTGAATCTGCAGTAGAAACTTCAAATAAGTTATTATCATCGAACACTATTTTCTAAATTTCAAGAGCCTTCTCTAGATATTTCTTCGCTTACTTTATTTTTCCTTATCTATAATTAATTAGTTTTGAGTGATAGACTTTTACCTTTTAAAATAGCAACTCAGATTGTTATAAGTTAGTACTATCATTCCATTTGCTTAATTTACATTTTCATAATCTTTAAGAATATTTAATAACGCTAAATTTAATTTTATTTGGCTTGAAAGATTTAAGATTATATAAAAAATATATTATTTCCTCTTATAATTGTGGTATATATAATTAATTATTTCACTTTTACTGAGCTTATTAATATAAAATATTTAATTTAAATGGTAAATGCTAACTAACTAATATAAAATAACGCCTTAAATATTTTCATGCTTGCTTCCGCTTATTCTGAATTCAACAAATTCATCGCATTTTAATTGTAAATTTTAGATGTCTCTAGAATGTAATTTCCCAATGCAACACTTGTATCGCCCAATATCTTGTTCTTATATTTTAAAACTATATATTTATTTTAATTAGAGTAGTATATTTACCTTGATCAAAAATGTTTAGACTTTTAAGAAACTTTCTTTACCCAATCAGATCAGTTACTAATTTTTCATATTCTATATAAATAAGAAAAGTTAATAAAACCTTAACTAAATATCTTACTTTCCAGGCTTTCTTAGTGAATAGTGAATAGTGAATAGTGAATAGTTTAAGTTAAATTAATAACGAGATATTCTGGGTCATAACATGACCCAATATTTGCATCCTTGGGTCATGACGTTGCTGGTGTGAATGACGTGGCACATAACCTTGAGCCCCCAAAAAACCAAAAAACCTCAAGAGAGTAAAAACTGTGGAAAAAGACTAGCAATTGCTCGGCTCCTCTGTGCTCCTGACGTCCGCCACTCATCACTGTGTGGAATGCAGTCCCACTTCTTCCCCCTGCCTGCCTCCCTTCTTGCCAGCCTTGTTAGACTGTATCCACCCTGCCAACTAACGGCGTAATGGCAGGGAAATCGGCTCTCTAGAGCTCTCTCCATGAGCGATTGAACCCCGCTAGCTCGTTGTTATTTGCAGGTAGGTCTCTGGGCGCTTTCATCTCCTGCATGAGACAATATTAGGCTTATATGGTTCGGATTACCAAACCAAAAAGAATCCTAAATAGAAAGCAACACATATGGGATCCACGGTCACCTGAAGGCACTCCCTATTTAGTATCTTTTTAATTTAATAATCCCAGGCTTTCTTAGTTATTTACTTCTACTATTTTCTTTCTTTTAATCGTTAAAGCACTTTATTACTAATTGTTAAGGCCCTTTTATTATAAAATAATATATAAATCTATGATAATGATTAAAAAATTGGAAATCTATAAATTTAATAAAAAATTTATTCATTTAATATTCTGGTTCTTTCAATTTCACTTCTTCTAAAGTATTTTAAATTACCATTTCATCCATTTTAAATTAAAAATTAAGAATCATTCTAATCAATTTTCAATTATATTTAAATTAAATTAAAATACATTGCTTTATCTTAGAAAATATTTATTCTATATAAATTATCATGATTTATGGTGTTATGTTTATGAACATTTAGTGATAAATTTGATTCTAATTAATAATTCTTTTAATATGCTTAAGTTTTAAATAATTTCATTAATTAATATCAATTTATATTAACTTAGTTGATTTAATTGATATGAATACAACTCTGTAAATTTATTCTTAGAATTTACAAGCAACCTGAAATTTCTCCAACTATATACCATTTTCAATGATCTAAAACTGTCTAAATTTTTTGAAAAAATGGAATTAATTAATTTATGATAGTAATTATTAACAATAATAAAATTTCTTTGTAACAAACATATTTATTTGTAAACCCCAGATACTCCAATAAATATTAAAATGCAGTGAAGTATTAGTCTTAAAAGCTTGATGAGTGTCAGTTAGTTAATCTTTAGGCTTACAAATAGTTAGCTTATTAATCCACAAATTGTATATTTAAAAGCAATTATAAGAATAGGTAAAAGTAATATTTATAAATTATTATGATAAATAAAGAGAAATAATATGGTAAAAGTTAAAATTAAAGAAAAAAATTTAATTAAAATTTTCCTTACTATACTAATCTATGTTTTATTAAATAATCATTTTTAAAGTATATTTTTTAGTTAAAAAAAATTATCCTTTATTAATTATGATTTATATATTTTTAATTAATCTAATTAAATAACTTAAAAGAAAATAGCTCAATATAAATAATAACATTATTTCGCTTAAACTTTATAAAGATAATAAATTTTATTATTATTTAAAATAGTTTTAAGATCTCAAGTTTACAAATATTCTCAAACATTTTTCAAATTTCTATTATTCACTCATAAAATTTAATTTATAATTAAAAAATTTTATAATAAAGTTTTTAGTTAATTTAATTTTCTCATAAAATTGACAAGAAATAATGAATAAAAGTTCGTAGCAGCACTCTAATATAGGAGTTGGGAGCAATAAAGACTTCCTTTTTAATAAAATAGATGAAATTCAACCTTTGCAACTCTAAAAAGTAGATGGAACAATTTATGCTAAAATTCACAGTTTTTAGTGCGAAATATTCGATCAGTTTCATATCACATCCAAGAAATTAAATCTGGAAGTAAAATCGTAGTTTGTGGGGTTTCACAAAGGAGCCATTATTTTATATAGTCTAAAGCCATCTAAATAAAAATAAATTCCAAAAAGAAGATATTTATTAAAACTTTTAGGGGTTTCAGGGTTTTATAGTTAAAATATGATGTTATATATTTCAATCTGAAATTGGAAACGACAGTGAATTCGAGGGGACGAAATATATACAATTAGATTTTCCATATTTGGATATATCAAAAAATAAAGATGATTAAATATTGTAGGAATACATTCGATTTGGGAAAATAAATTTATAATTTATCAATTTATATTCAAAAATCATAGGCAGTTAATTTCGTCGAAACCTAGAAAATATGGTAATTGTTCGATAGAAAATTGAATATTAGCTGGATTTTACTATTGGTGTGAAAATTTTATCTGATCGTAGAAGCCAGTTAATTTTGAGTCTTATTTTTTGATATTTGTTTAGTTGATTTTTATGCCAAAATTAAAATCGAATTAACTGGCTTTTCCGATCAGATAAAATTTTCACACCAAGTAGTAAAATCCAGCTAATATTCAATTTTCTATCGAACAATTACAATATTTTCTAGGTTTCGACGAAGTTAACTGCCTATGATTTTTGAATTTAAATTGATAAATTATAAATTTACTTTCCCAAATTGAATGTATTCTTACAATAATATAATTAAGATTATTCAGAAAAGATGTGTAAATTTTATTTGAGGTCATCGAGGTAAAAAATTAGGACAACTTAAAAATATGGCTTAAACTCCTAAATAAATATAATTTTTTAAGCAGAAAAATTGTAATAAAGTTCTAAAGGGATCTATTTTAATATTAGATTTAACTTATTTTATATAAATAATTATGTAGTGAGAATAGACAAGCCTTCTTGCTATCAAATAATTAAAAAAATAGGTGAAGGGGCTAATGCGACTGTACGTCTTGCTTAAAAAAAACATAAAACTAAAAAAATAAATAATGATTAAGCCTAAGTTCATTAAATTTTTACTGATTATAAATAAACTAATGACAAGAAGGGACTATATGTTAGTTTTTAAATAATTATTAATAATTTAAAATTTGGGCAGAAGTTTCATGAAATATGTTTGATTAAATAAAAAATTGGGGGGAGATTTATTGGCATGTGAATTTTTCAATTTTAAAAAAGACAATTTTTCGTTTATTTTTTAAAATTTTTTTTATATGACTTTAACACTATAAATTCTAGAATTTATCTCAAAAAATTAATTCTTTTCTTCATTATTATGCTAATATAGTGATTAATTTATACTAGAATCTAATTATATTTATCGTCTTTATTCATATTTAAAATCTTTGAATACAATTAAAAAATCTTTATTCTAAGAAGCTATTAAAAGGTTAAATAAACCATTTTTTGTAAAAAAAAATATTTTTAAATAATTACAATTAGTCTTTAGAAAGGTATATCAGGAACTTCCCCAAATTACATTTTTGTAATTTATGAGAATTATTCCAATAATATTTAAATAAATTACACTTTTTATATGCTATAAAATCTATCATTAAAGACAACATCCAAAGCAAAGTAAGCATGATATAGATAAGAAATGAAATATTTACTCATCGATAACTAAATAATTGTGGAAATGCTCTGAAACTATATAGAGTTTATGAAAGTATAGAAAAAATATACATGGTGCTAGAATATCAAGAAGGCGGCACCTTACTTTTTATTTTTATAGAATTGTATTGTTTATAAATATCAATACTTAACAAGCTTGGTCCATAAAGAAAACTAATAGAGCGCGATTTATAAACAATCATGGCTTAGCTGCTTCTTGCTATCGATTTCATGCATTAGAGAAACATAGTTCATAGAGATTTGAAATTAGAAAATGTATTGTTAAATTCTATTGAAGAGGGCGAATTTGAGATAAGAATTGCGGATTACGGATTAGCTTGTGAAATATTACCAGGGACTTTAAATTATCAAAAGTGTGGCACTCCTAGCTATATCGCCCCTGAAGTATTAGATGGAACTCTTTTTTTTTATTTTATTTTTAGTTTTAACAGGATATACTACGAAGTCTGACCTCTTTGGTGTTGGCTCAATCATGTACAATTTGATAACTGGAAAGTTCTTGTTTCATAGCAATAATGTGAAAGACCTTCTAATTCTTAACAGAGAATGTAATTTACAACATGTTTCAGAACACATAAAAGACATATCAGATTTAGGAAGAGATTTACTTATTAAATTACTATACAAAAATCCAAATTAAAGGCTTAATGCAAAATAAGCTCTGTAGCACCCTTGGTTCTCAGCTGATTAATAATTAGAATTTTCCATAAAAATATGAAAATATTTTCAAAAAAAGGAACTTTAATTCAATCGAATGAATCAAATTTAATTGATTAGTAGGTTCTTTAGTAAGCTTTATACTTAAATGCTTGGCTTTGCAGTGACAAGATCTTATAATCTATACGAAAAAATATTCACATTATTTAAAGATTTTAAGAATTTAAGATCCAAAGAAAGAGCGCTATAACTTCTTAGATGTTCATAGAATAACAAAACTCGCAGCAACTAGTAGTTGAGGCTCCAGACGATGATGATGATTTTTCACATGAAAAAGGTCCAAATGGAAAATCAAAGGATTCAATGTCTTCTTTCCTTAAAATAGAAAGTTTCAATCATTATAAAAGGTCTCTTTCCAATAATTCTATTTATTTACCTTAAAATAATAGATTTAACAAGATTTATAATTTCTTTTACAATTCAGGGTTTATGAGTCTTGGAGGTAAAAGTGAGAATGGTTCAATTAACTACTATGAAATGCTGAAAACTCATAGAAGGTCGATATCTCAAAAACCCTCAGCGTCTTAGAAAAATATCTAGAGCTTATAATCTCAAAGATAAAATATGTCTAAGAGGAATAGCTCTAATAATGAATACAACTGAAAAAATTCAGACGTTTAAGAGTTAGCGAAAAGCAATTAAATAATTTTAATTTTTTAAAGAAAATTCAGATTAAAATATCATCTGTTCTATAAATCATAATAAATAATTTGGAAAATAGATGAATAAAACATTTCGATCAAAAATAAATGAAAAACAAAAGCCTGTGTACAAAATGTAAATCTAAGAAATGTTTCATTGTCTTTCCATATTCTTTTTCAATATTACCATTTGCATATTTAAATACTCTTTCGTGTTTAAGTGTTACCACTACCGCTCTTACCAGGTGCAACCCCTGTAAAATAAAAATTTTTGTTTTAACCCACATTTTAAACGAGTGACACGGCATCTTCTGATCAGACATGTTTTTATTTTTGATTATTTCTAATTAATTTCATTTTTTAATTATCAAATTCTTATTATAAATAGTAAATGACCTAAAAATAAAGCAAGTTTTTTGTAAAGTAGGCAACATAGCAAGTTAGCCAGAACGTTCTTGAAATTTATTTTAATTCTTATTTAAAAATGTTTTTAGTAAAATTGTAAGGTTTTAAGATAGGAATTAAAAATTTTCTCCGAATCCCTCACCACCAAGATACAATTTTCTTAATGTAAATTTGAACAATATCTTGTCACCTTTTCATAATTAATAACATGATAATTAATTTTTTATAATTCTAACAAGTAAACACCAAGATAAATTGCAACTCCTTGTCAAAATGATAATTTCTAAGAAATTTGTGAAGACTTTGGATTTATATATTATTGTGCCCAAATATATTTAAGAAATTATATTTATTTTAATTTTGGTTGAACTTAGATTATATGATAAAGAATTTAGCAATAATGGTTTTAAATTTTCAAGAATACTTTTTTTTATTAATCCTTTACAGTAAATAAATTTTTCATTAATGCTCAAAGCCTATAATAGTTTGGATCTTATTTTTATATATTTAGAAATTAATTTAATATTTCTAACTAAGTATTCAGATCGACACCTGATCCCCGCCCCATACTACTCTTCTTATAAATTCCCCTATACATCGTACCTACTGTTCCCTTATCCCACATACCCCACAAAAGAAATACCGCATTTCATAAGAGATACGTATTTTATGGGGATAGAGGTAGATAGTACGGAGTAAGGGTGCATTTTTAATAAGAAAGTATGGGAAGATTCGGATCGGTCGGAACAACTAAGTATTTTCTTTTCAAATAAAGCTAAATCTTAACTTTATTCCTTTTCAAATATTTTTGTATAAATCTATATTTATAGTTTATAACTTTCAAATTTATTACATTATATGATTTAATTTTTATTTTTCATTAGGATTTGATGAAAGTATCTGTAGTGCAAGAAGCAGGAGAATGTCATAGAAATCAAATAGATAAGTATTTTAGAACTAATAGAAACACTTATATTAATATAATAAAATCAATTTTTGCTATATAATTAAGATTTCCAATTTTATGTATTCTATGATAATTTAATAAACTTCTATGACATCTAAATTGAAAATCTATCATAAAAACACAGTGCATTTGATGGTAGTAATCCAACAAGCAATATATAAATTTCCCCTTTTGATAAAAACAAATAATAGATTGGATTTTAAATTTAAAAATCCGCTTAATAAAAAGAAGCTAAATAATAATTATTAGTGAGCCCACATTTTCCAATCGGGAAATAAGATATTGCTGCAACAATAATAAATAATAAAGTAATTAAAATGTACATTATAGTCAATTGTTAGTAAAATTTGAATTCCTAATATATTATTTAGAATGCCTTTTTACACATCATGTTATCATAAATCTTTTTAGTATTCTAAGGCTTTTAAAAAGAAATCGTATAAGAACTGTCTAATGAATATAATAAATAACTAATAGTTTTATGTAATTGTGATAAATATCATTTAGAATTTCCTGTCATAGAAATCTATAATTTCATTTACCTCCATTTACTTTTTTTTATTTATATAAAAGTGAGATCTTATGTATAGTAATTGTGACTATAGAATTTTTATATGAGAAGCTAATAACACAAATAAGACTATTCCTGTGTTTAAATATTCTACAATTTTTTTTCAAAAAATTACTATAATATCAAGAAAAGTAAGAAATGTAAGCGAATATTTTAGTTTAAATAAAAAGAAATTATAAATTATATAGAATATTCAGTAAAATTTTGTTAAGATTAACATATTAATTTTTTTTATGAGAAATTAATGATAATAACTTAAATTATTTATAATTTTAGCTTTGCAATATAATTTAAATAAAAATAAGTAATGAGAGTAACAGTTAGTAAATCGATTCCAGCAATAATAATAATCAGAATTCTAACAATTATTCATAATTATTATTAGTTAAATCAAAAAGCAGCAATAAAAATTTACAAAGCTCCCCAAAATCAAAATCAGATGATTAAAATGTATCTTTTATAGTATTATTGACTAAAATAAAGAAATAATTCATATATTTATTGTGATTAGCATGTTCGAGGAGTAATCATTATGTTTTTTATTAAAACCATTTTTTATTAAATATTATAACTAAATTAATAACTATACTTATTAACTTAAACTATATAATTATCTTTAATTTTACTCTTTACATATTTTAAAGAGTCTTTATGATTAACTCAAATATATGCATTTATCTGCAACACCTTTATGGAACTGCATCTTGCCGCATAATTTTAATGAACATTAATACTTTGTATTTACAATAATCCAATTATTCACAAATAATGTCATTTGCACAAAGGGGTTTCAGATTTTCCATTTCTAACAGCTCTTTCTACTCAGTAGAATAAAGCATTATGTTGCAGTACTATAAGTATCTGTTATGTAAAAAGTTTCAATAAAAATTAAATTGAATGTAACAAATAGGTTAAATACAATTCGCACGAGATGACATTGTGCAAAGCCTCTCTTAAATAGTTTATATGAGTTTATAATCATTAATTTTTTTTAATTATTTATATAAAAGCAACAGTATAAGCATAAATGTAAAATCAGGAGACTTTGAGGAAATTTAAACTTTGGATTCTGAAAAGATTATGTCAATCAATTATCATCACTTCACTTGTAATATTTATATTTATTACTAATTAATCATTAAAAATTTAATTATTAATAATAATATAATAGGCAGCCTCTGTCAACGAAGAATAGAGTGGCTAAATAAAGAATCTTTTTAGATTCATGAATAAGCTTAAGAAAATATATTTAGAAATTTGTAAGTTTTATTTTTTAAATTAAGTATGAAATTAATACATGTGGATTAGATAATTATTTTTAATGTTGACTTATTTACTATATTCAATCTCCATACTTTCCCTTATATTGAGATTGTGAGTAAATTTGTTAATTATAAATAAGCAGACATTAAACTTAAATTAATATAACAATTAAATGCTAATAGTAAGGATTTTATTATTCCAGGTTATAATATTTTCTGTTTCTCCTTTGATTCACAAAAAATAAATAATTATTTTATACTAAAATAAACCTTTTCTAGGCTGAACTAAAATGATATATGTTATTATATATATAATTATTTTTTCTCCGTATATTTTAATAAATTATTTAATTCACCATAATAACGGAGAGAGCTTAAAGACATAAACTTCAGCTAGATGACACAATAGTTAATTGAAATAACTTGCCAATTAACCAAGTTAATAAGGGGTTAATAAAAACGTCTAATTAGTTATTAAATCAGTTATTTCTTTATATATATTAAGATTTTTAATCATAAATAATCTTAAATATTCAATAATTAAAATATTTCTTCATTTAGATCATAAAAAATTTCTATTTTAAATTATTACTCCCATAGATATATTTTTATAATTGAATTTCACTAATATGTACATCTATTTTGAAATTTTATATTCATTACATAATATTGATGGAAATAATTCATATTAAAAAATTTGTATCTTAAATTCGAAATGAAATCAATATGAATAAAAATATTTAATACTTTGAATGAAATTTTGTGAATAAATATGTTTGTTTCTCAAAATTATATTTTCTTATAAGTAAGATAGGAAACTATTGAAAATTTCCCCCAAAGTTATACTATTAAATAGAGATTTATTCTTTGGAAAAATATTTACTATTAAGTTTCATCTATGAGAAATTACTGAATGATAAAATAAATCAATTGAATGATCCTACTTTCAAATCAAAATCAGGAAAAAAGCTTACTCAACAAGGGACAGACTCAAAGCCTGCTACACCTCGAGGTCCTATTCGAGAATTCAATGATACTAACTTTTATTCAGTGTTTTCTAATAGTAGTGATCCGACTACTCCTACAAAGCAATCATATTTAACTTCATCATGGGGGCAGATAGTTTAAAACGATTAAGCTTCAAAGGTAGCATAAAACACTAGTGGTAGTAATTCCCAAATTCTGATCAGTGATTTATACCTTTTTAGATCTGCACCTTCACCCCTAATCAAACTTATTACTTTAAAATTTTATCAGCATACTTTAATAGATTTCTTGATTTGAATCTTGAAATCGCATGTAAACTAATATAAAAAGGGAAATAAATGGTACTTTGATAAATAATTTTTTTCTTGAGATTTATTATTTATCAAATTTTTGTGATATTATAGTTAAATGATATGAATAACCCAGATCTTAAAAACAAATTCTATTCATATAACTCAAATAAAATTTATCACAAAATTGGAAATTATAAAAAAATAAGACGAGTCTGGATTTGGTACATATACCTATTAGAAAAACTTTCAAAATTTAACAGAGAAAAAATTGTTGAACGTTCTCTTTTTGCTAAAGGTTCAGGAGCTCACGGGTACTTTGAGCTTTCTGGAGAAATGAGTTAATTCACTAAAGCTAAATTTCTAAATGGTAAAATAGGAAAATAAACTCCATTATTTGTACGATTCTCTCCCTCACTTGTTGGTGAAAGAGGAGTCGCGGATACAATAAGAGACATTAAAGGTATGTAAATGAAGTTCTACACTGAGGAGGGTAACTATGATTTAATCACAATGAATACACAAGTTTTCTATATCAACGATATGATTAAACTTCCAGATTTGATGCATGCCATGAGACCTTCACCCTAAGCACATCTATTTGATTCAAATTCTTTTTGGGACTATCTCTCTTTAATGCCAGAGTCAATAAATTAAGCGATTTACACTTATGCGCATAACTTCATTCCTGATGGTTATGAACATATGAATACCTATAGTATAAACACTTACAAATGGCTGAATTCCAATGGTGAAACTTTCTATGTTAGGTATCATGTCATCAATTCACAAGCTCAAGAGTTCTATCTTATCAGTGAATAAGCTTAAGATTTGTATGCACAGCCTGACTTTTATGCAAAAAGATTATTTGAATTGATAGAAAATGGTACTTTTCCTGAATGGGAAATAAGTGTATAAATTTTGAATGAAAAGGATGCGAATAATTTCAAGTATGATGTTAAATTTTTGCTTAATTTTCTGTATGTTAATGACCCAACAAAAACATGGGATGGTATAGCATTAAAAAAGCTCGGGAAAATTGTTTTGAATAAGAACCCAGACAATCACTTTGCAGAAGTAGAACAAGTGGCCTTCAATCATGGTCATTTCGTAGATGGAATTTAAGCTTCTGATGATAAACTTCTTCAAGGTTTTATTTTCTTAGACCAAGATGATACCATTAACAGGCTAGGAGCAAATTATGATTAAATACCAATAAACCGCCCTTACAGAGCTGGCCCATAAAATAGTTACTCAAGAGACGGGGAATATAGTACTCATGGAAACTATGGGCACACAGTTAATTACTATCCTAATTCTTAAAATGGACCTGTTGACTCAACTAGAGTTCCCGTTACAACAACATTAACATCGAGTAAAGCTTCCTCATCTAAAGCTGGTGCAGATGATGTTTTTATATTTCAATACAAATGTCACATATAATCAGAATAATCAATATGATTTATAGTAATGTAGTTGTAGTTAAAAAGAAATCTTATGATAATTTTGAGTTGGCAGCTGCGAGATACAAAAATATGCCAAAATACGAAAAGGATGTATTGGCTTCAAATCTAACAATTTAATTAAGAAACATTAAATAAGATATTAGAGAAAGAATGATAAGCTTGCTTGAAAAGGTAAGCGTTGACTTAGCAGCAAACATCAGAAGTCAAATTTGAGTTAAAAATATCAATTTCCTTGAATTAATTCACTCCCAATATTAAGCATAAATATTCCATTACTATGATAATCCTTTCTATCGTTAGTCTTAATTGCCAATATAATATAAATATTATAAATAATTAATATCTGAAAAAATATGTTCCTAAGAGGAGCTATCAAGAAACAAACTTCATCTTTCCAGAAGCTTGCACAAACCTCTAGTCAGGTGACTGGCTAAACTCGCGCTTTTAGTGTCAATGATCTCATTCAATACTAAGTTTCAAAGAAACAACAGGTAAAGAGTGCTGTTGATGATGCCGCCGTTGAATTTAATTACTAATCTTTCGAGACTCTGAAATAAATCGTTTTATTAGTCTAAAGCAATAAAATAATGTATTTTTATAGTATAACTTTCGAACAGTGCCATTCTTAATATACTAAAAAAGAATATGAATAACCATGCCTTATATTTGTAAAAATGATACTCTTCAAAAGTAATCACAGACATTGCTCGCCAAGCAATAAGCTCAAGAGGCAGCAGAAGCAGAATGGCTAAACAGTCTCAGACATCCCGACCAAAAGAAAGCTATTTTCGGTAAGATTAGTGAAATAAAAGATGAAGATCATCACCATCTTAAATATATCAAGAACAAAATCTCAAAATTGGTAAAGTAGGAACTCGATTTCTTGCAATTCTAAGAGAGACTTACCGCTGAAGAGAGAAAAAATCTCGAGAGTGACATTTACAAAGAAGTCAAGACTAAATCAAATTTTTACTTCTCAATTGATGAAAACAAGAAGGAAAAGAACCTTAAGATTTACAACAAAAAAGCTCAACTATAATGATTTGTAAACGCTCACAGACACGCTTCAGTAATTCTTCCACATGAAAACGTGCATATTCAGAGATACATGAATACTAAGGATTTGACTGAAGATAAGTTATATGAGATCTATGATATATAAAATAAAAATCAGACCTCAAAACCTGAACGAAGTTAGCTACATTCCACCACATTTCAATCAAATTGAATCAACTAGAAATCAAGATGTCAGTATCAATAACATGTTCTTTGAGTTCTATAGTTATAATAAGAGCCAACCAGAACATGGTTCTCAAAAACCCAAGAATTGGATCATCTTGAATATAATTAATTAAAGAATAGACCTAAGACTCATCACTATGATCACGATAAAGGATCAAAGTATGATGTTGAGTGGACTGAGGATTAAAAATTCCCCCATGTTGCTGACAGACTTGGTTACCCAATTCTCAGAGAAGAGCAAATTTTAGTTTTGACAATAATTGATATTGAAAGGGCACCAGCTCATCCAGGTTATCAATTCCAACCATTCGTTCAAAATAAAAATTGTAGGAACATGATCCAACACTCAGCTTTGAACCAGGTGAAGTTATTTATTTTTACCAGATATACAGTTGTCGAATGGATAAGATTCTGGAAGGTTTTGACTGCCTCAACACTTGGTATACTCCCAGCTTTCTATACTTTTGAAATCTATGCTGCTGATGGTACTCCATCATTGAGCTGGATGTCAGATAACTGGAACTGGTGGAGAATTCCTCAACAATTCCAAGATGGTTCAGGTTGGAACCTAGCAGAAGATTTTATAGAAAGTACATGAATATTCAATATGGTGTTAAGAGATCTATTGCAAGACCTGCTCATACTTTCTACTTAGTCTCAGTTAAATTTTTAATAAACTTGAACTTGGACTACGTTAGCAAGATGGTATACAATAAGGATAAAGATCTTGTTTTTGTCTACAGACCAGACGGCTTCTGGGGTGAGACTGAGCATATTTATGAATTGCATCACCTTGAACAAGTTATGCCATCCTCTGTTACTGCCATTAAGCATCTTTCAATCATCATAAAAAATATTTCTTTAAAATGATTATTTTTAAAAAAATCATTGTAAAATGCAAAGAGATGACGGTATTCTCAATGTTTATTGCATGAACACAAAGTTCGTTAATTTCATTTTATGGAGAGGATAAATATTGGAACGTTGAATAAAAAGAAGATTTCATGAGTCAAACTTATCCAACTTATCTTTAGATGATATTTTTTATAATTCTTTTATAGCGAAATTTAAGGATTTAAAATTTAAATAATTTAAGACGCTATAAGTACAAGCATATTGCACTAAGCATCTTAAGTTTTAGTGATTCATTGACTGAATAAACTTTATAGAATTGCTTTGCTCACATCTATGAGGCAATTTCGTGCTTTTTGTTTCTAATTCTGTCGAAGAATTGATTTTCGTATGTCTCTGGTGGGGTAACAGTACCGTGCTTCTTGATGGCATCTTAAAGCTCTTAGTCAACCTTAGCTTGAGAGAGAGCATCCTCTGGGCGGAGGTCAGCTTCTACTTAGAAGATTTTACCTGTATATTTGCCAGTATTATCAAGCCAGAGAGATCTAGTTTGACTTACAGATAATTTACAACTCTCCATAAAACTTCAAGTAATCCTTTGTGTTATATAAGAAAAGATTAAAGACGTTCAAGTTTTAGAGCATAGCCAAAACTGAGAAATAAGGCAAAAATCATATTCATGTATTCGTGATCATCACAATATCTGGCTCCTGCTAGAAAAAGATTTAATTTTACAACAACTCTCTTGTTCTCATAAATAACTAAATGATATAATCTATATCAGGGTCCATAGATGGAGTTTGAACGAAATATATTTCAATACCAAGAATCTTTTCTATTGGCTCTTCTTCAAGATATATACAAGGTATTCTTTAAAGTTTCAAGATGATCAATCAAAGCTATTTATTTCAAAATTGGCTCTCTCCATCTGTGATAGAACTCAGAATTTATAATTTTTAGGTCTGATTTAACTAATGTGCAAATCAATCAAATGACTGTAGTAGGCATAGATATTACCTTTCTATAATTGTGAGCGTTTCCGGGAGCTTTTTTGATAATTATAATTTAAAAAATTATACTGTTAAAATTAAGGTGGAAAGTAATTTCTAATACTATTTTCAAAGTTTATATTTAGGCTTTTATTTGATTATCAAATTTAGTAGTTATTTTCCTTAAATTGCCTTCTCTAGTTATCCTACAATCGTTTCTCTCTTCTCCTCTGCTCAAATTTGGATTGCTAGCTGTTTGGATTGCTCATGTAGTTTTATAATGAATTTGAATTGAAATTTTAAGCAGTATTAGCTCTGGGCTATCCAGCAATTTGCGACTACTTAACCTCTTCCTATTAATTATTCATTTAATTAAGAAGCTACAGTCCTTCCTGTCTGTCATCGTCCCCATAGAAATCTTGATTTTTATCAATTTATTCTTTGTCATAGTGCTCAATCATATCGACATCTTCTTAATCGTTAAGGCTTAAAATGTTTGCATCTTACTTTCTTCTCCACACTTTAAGGCATTTATCCTGACTCCCAGAAGCGAACATTTAACCAAATGTTTTATCAATACTGCTGATATTGCTTAAAATAAACAATATTGTAGTTTATTATATATTATTTACTCATTTATTTTAAATATGCATAGCAAGCTCTTTGATTGTAATTATTTTTTAGATTTTTAAGTTTATTATAATAATTTCTTTTGAAAAATTAGATTTACTATATTTCCAGTTTAATCAAAACTATTTTTTATAGTTTACTATAAGATATAAAAGTATTCTTAGTTATATAATGTTAATGATTTATAAGTATCTCATTTGATTTATCGTTTCTCAATATCGTTAATTGAGTAGCCTTGAACGCTTGCTTGCATTGAAGCAACACATTTAAGTTTTGTCTGATTCATTTTCCACACTTTGATAACTCCGTCTTTAGATCCAGAGTACATCTCTTTCTGATCAGAGTCAGTGTCCATTGTATTAATGCTGTTATTGTGAGCAATTTCACTATACAATTTAGTAAACCTTTGGTGATCCCATACTCTAAGCATATTATCTCGTGAACCACTGATTAACTTGCCATCAAGTATGCTAAGAGAAGAAACTACGTCGAAATGTGGGGGGTCGAAGGCATTATGCTGTTCGAAAGTTTTATAGTTAAAAGGGATGACTTGGTGACTTCTGCATCCATAAAAGAGCATATCTTTCGTTGACACAAGGGAAAATATTTCTTGGTTCTTTTCTCTCTCATCAAGTGGTTGGTTTTATTTTCTTAAATCCCACACTAAGAGACCAGGTGCAAATTGAGAACCTTTTCCAGCTGAAAATACCAAATTGCCGTCTGGAGATACATTCATTGCTTTTATTTCATCCCTATGAGCTTTTAGAGATCCTGCCAATCAAACCCCAAAATTTCAGATTTCATGTTTTTGTCTTTCAATTTTAAGGTTTTATATTATTTTTGGGGAATTTAAAGGCTATATCTATGAATATTAGTAGGCTTATCTTAAATTTTTGAATATATACTCAAATAGGACTAATTAAATCTTTAAATATAATGTATTACTGAACTTATAAATGATTTATGTCTTTCGAATGTTAATGAAACCATATCCCATAAATTGATAACTTTATCGCTAGCAGTTAAAAGCATTTTCTTATCCTACCAGACTGTCATGCATTTAACCAAACCTGGAACAGCAATATCACTAACTTAAGTCATGTTTTCTAGATCCCAGATTTTCAGTGACTTCATAGAAGACGAATAAAGTTAATTTCCGACTGAGGCTAAAGCACAAATATTGTTAAATTGATGTAAATTTTGACGCATGAAAATTACTTTGAAAAAATAAGATAAACTACTTAAACTTAATAACTAAATTTTAAAATATTTAAATAGGCAGAGAGGTAATTTAAATAATTATTTGAGAAAAAGAATTTCATAATAAAAATTAAGTATTTTTATATTATTTTTCTAAAAATTTAATGATTAATTGTTTGATTTCTAAGGCTATTCTCTTAATTTATAAGTAAAGTTTGGTTGTAAAAAAATTATGCTTTTAATACATTTAGGCAATACTATTTAAATGTGCACATTCTTTTGTGGCTACCGCTTTCCACTTGCCGTCATCTTCATAATTACCTGGCTAGGATGCCTATTATCTCTCGGCTTAACTGGGCTAACTCTATGATTAATTGAATGTCTATGAGACATTTAAGCTTGTGCTTGTGTTAAGTGCTGCTCCCTTGCTCTTGTTTCCCAATTGAGATAGTCTAGTGAACACATTTGTTGACTCTGCCTCGCTATTTGGGTCGAAACTACTTGAATTCTTTTGCAAATCTGCTTCTTTTTCGAAAATCATGTCGTCTCCTCCATCTTCCATAAACTCATCTGCGATTACTCTGGGCTCGATAATTGGCTTTGGAACTTGACTGCCTTACTTCTACATCTTCATGAGATTTCTCTTTTCCTGTAATATCTAGAGTTTGGCTTGATTTGGATTTCTAGGCGACTTCTACAATTGATTAGAGTTATAACAAATTATACAGTAGTCAGTGTATAAAATTAAAAATCATAAAGGCAGGTGCTTCTTCAAGGGAGGGCGCTTGCTTGAATTACTTCACCTCTTAAACTTCTTGGTTTTTGAGTTTCTTTTTAGTTAGTTCCAATTATTTCTTGATCAATTCCTTCTCCTGGAAAACTTATTCGTATTGGTGCTTCACAGTTTCAAACTTCTTTTAATCATCCTTTGGTTAATGACAAAAGCAACTACCTAAATTATACAAATAATTGCATTCAATTCCTAAGGAGTAATGATTAATTATATAAGGTAATTACTTTTATGATCAATTTTGCAATTCCTATTAAAAGTTAAAAAATTTATTTTTTGTCCTAAATTTTTAATTAAATGCCATATATCTGAATAATTTAAAATTCAAATTTATTTATAAAAGTATTTTTTTTTTTAGGATATTGTCGTTATAAAAATAATTTGTAAGCAAATATTCTAAGTTCTCCCCATCCTTTGATTTTCTCTCTAACTCACCAATTTTCTTCGATAGAGTATTCTTCGTGAGAACAACATTTTGCTCTTTAACTTTTTGAATTTCTTGCTGCTTTTAGTTAAGAGTGACTGTGTTTCTTCTTACCATAGTGTTACCATTTCCTAAGATATTTTGAGTGTCGTCCTCCACTTTTACACTGTTTTGCTTCACATATTCTCTTAAGATGTGATTGCCAGTGTTCTTACCGTCGTTATTTGAAAGCATTTGTTCTAGTTCTGAACCACCGTTTTCCATAATATTAGGAAGTTAAAATTGTTTTGAAGGTTTATTGAACTTTTTTAATTGGAAAAAATTAAAATGCCAAAGTAACTTAAATTTTAATTAATAACTAAATTAAAATAGCATTATTTAATCCTAAATCTCTCATTAAACTCATTTAATAACAGATGAACATCTTAAAGATATTTAAATTGCATTTTCTTAATTTTTAATAAAAAATATCTTCAAGTTTTTTCTACATATTAAAAATTCTTAGCAATAATACGAATCATAGTATCTTCCTTCTCTTTATACTCTCTAGTCATCTATTCTAATTCCTTCTGGAAGTTGATCTCACTTGCTTGCTGAATCTTTCTCATTTCCTCCATTTGCTGCATTAAGCTCTCGATTGTAGCATCGTTTTGTTGTACCTTGTTTTCCAGCTGTTTTTTGTAAATGTTCACATCTAGTAATATGCCAAAGAAAGCACCAAGACAAGCTCTAGCTCCTTCTATAGATTGCACCTGGTCAAATCTCAACTGCTCCACATCGTCAGGGGAGAAAGTCAATATTTGAGTGTTGAATTAGGCCACTTTGCTATCTATGAAATCAAACTTCTCTTCCAAAGATTCTACGTTTTCAGTGACTGCTTTCATCTCGTACTTTATTTAAGAGAGTTCTTCATCTATTTCATAAATCTAGTCGTCGTTATCTCCATTGTCATTATTTTGTTCTAGTTAGCATTTTCTAAATTCAAGTTTCTCTTTCTTAACGTTCAATTAAGCATATGAGTTTTGCTCTTCAGTGATCTGATCCTCTACGATCTTTCTCTGGAAAATTTCTGCTTCCATGGCACTCTGCAACTCCTTATAATTTAACATCTTCTCAGTGTTGGTAACTATCCAATGCTAAATCGCATTAAGGTCAAGGTTAGATTTTTTCATTCTATCCTTGCTTGCATTTATTTGTTTTTGCTTTTCGAGCTTAGTTTTCTTCATCAAAATAGTAAGCTCATCTTACTTCCTCTTTGCTTGCTGATCTTTTCTTTGATTTTCTCTCTTAAGAATTTGGATTTCTCTATCTTTCTTGAGGTTTGATTGTTTAGCCTGCATGAGTTCCTTAACTCTGTCAGCCTTCCACTTTCTATGAACCTCGCTCTCCTCTTTCATTTTCTTGATCATAGTAACTCTTTGAGACTTCATCTTCTCTATTTCAGTTTCTAATGATTTAATTTTGACCTTGTTCTTATTGGACTCTTTTATCATGTTATTTGCTTCTCTGTCCTTCTACTTGGCATCTCTAAGCTTATCATCTAAATCCTTTAGTTTCTTCTTGTATTGCTCCTCTAGCAAGGATTTTTACTTGTCATTTCCAGCTTTCTTCAAACTTTCAATTCTTTCTTACTCCAGCATGTTCATCTCGCTTTAGAAATGCTGAATCTTCTTATGATACTCATTCTGCATAATGTCGACTAAGTTTTATGTCATGGCTTTGTGAGAGTCCTTGATAGCTTTCAAAATGTCCTCTTGTTTTTTCAAGTTCCCTTCTAAGTCCACAATCTCTTGCTCTTAATATTTAAGCAGAGATTTCTTCTGGTCGTCCTCTTGTTTGGCTTTTTCATCTCCATCAATCATTTCTTGTACTTCCTTTTCTCCTTGGGGTAAGATATGTTCTATTTCTAGAGCTGGCTCTATGTGACCGTCATTATCGTCCTCTGAATCTGAATCTTAAACATTAGCATTATCTTCCTCATTGATTTGGTTTAGTGGGTTAACATCCTCCATTTTAACGTCAGCTCCCGTATTATTGGGTGCTGAACCTTCATTGCCTCCTTTCTTCAATACCAACATAGATGAAAGGGATTAAGATAAGTTTTCAATAAACATCTCATTAAAATGATCAATGTTGTAGTTGAGTTCTTTAGTCAACCAGTCCTTAGATTAGTCCTATTGTATAGGATCAACAATATTTTTCAAAGTTGGTTTAGGGACTATAGAAGGTTTATTGTTGTTGTTTACTGACATTTTCCTGGCAGTGTTATAATTAGAGGTAGAGGGAGCTGGGTTTTGTTATGCAGCTGCTGCTGAGGGTGCTTACCTAACTGTCCCTCTTCTCTGCTCATTCTTAATTTGAATGTTTTCTTTCTATAACTTGTTATTACTTCTTTTTAATCTCTCGATTTCCTTCTCTTTGGATTCTAGGTTAGTAGTGTCTTAAAGAGACTATGACACTAAGAACTCGTTATCTTTTTAGAGTTGATTAAGCTGCAATTATTTTTCGTTTAATTCACGTTTTTGCTCTTCAACCTTCACCTGATATTCTTCCAATATACAAGGACCTGAGGAACCAAATACGAAATCTAATTATGGATTGTTTCCATCTATATCCATCTAGTTTTCTTTTTTTTGTATATTATCTAAGAATTTTACAAAATAATATAAGCTGTAATTTTCTTGTTGATTATAGCCATGATACTCCTTAATGATATCCTCATAAATTTCTCTTTTCTTAAGTATAGAAACAATTTACTCTAATTGAAATCTTGACATATCTCTTTCTTTCTAAACTGTGAATAATTCCAATCTGCTATGTGAAAGCTGTTCCTATGTCGTTTGCAGCAATCTTAAAAATAAAAAAAAGCAATTTTTATACAATAATAATGAATATAAAAGGTAGAAAATGTGGTAGGATTATATGTGAAGCGGGGTGGCGCAGTGGAAGCGTACTAGGCTCATAACCTAGGGGTCGGTGGATCGAAACCACCCTCCGCTACTCTTTTTAATTCAAACTTTAATTCATTCAATTTTTATGAAATTCAATGAAATCACATTATCATTATGATTTACAGAATTTTATTGAATGACTGAGTTTGATTAATTTTCTTCTCTTTACTCTATACAACATTATTCAACTCTTTAATTTCGCTCTCATACTTTTATATCTCTGCTCCTCCAATCATATATTCCTTAGCATGTGTACTATTCATCCCACCAAATCCAGTGCCTGATTCAAGCATGCTCAAGTCAGTTGGGACGATTGCATTGTCTTCGAATGCAATATTGTTGTTAATCAAAAGTTTTCTTGCTCCGATAAGTTCCTTAGAGAGATCATAAATTTATTGTCTCAGTTATGCTATTTAAGCTGAGTTGGGATCGCGATTTACTATGGGCTTGTTTTTAATGTTTCTCGCTCTACTTGCGTATTTTAAGGTGTTAATAGTCTCCTCAAAGTTTGAAATTAATTAAAAACTCAAGAAAAAACAACAAGATATTTCAAAGTTAATCTCAGCTGGTGAGACGCATGCAATCATTGATGTTCTGGAATTACCTCCTAAGGAATCTTGTAGTATTCTTGTAAGCTTGGAGTCTCTATAAGGTACAATTAAAAATATGAAACCAAATTTAAAATTGCTTTTGAGGTACATGTGCATTTTTCTTGGCATCTTCTGTGAGTGCTGAAATGACATTACCAAGCGAGAGTAGACCCTTGTTGATAGAAATACCTTCTTTTAGAGTTGCACCAGTAGCGCCTGTTCTCTTAGCTCTCTCACTTCCTGCCAAATCTACAAAGTGAAACTTGGCAACCATAAACTCATCAGCATTAGTTTGTGGAGCAGTTGATCCCTATCCACTTGTTGGTTGGTACAGATCGTCTATAACATGCTGCTCAATTGAAATTTTTGAATAAAAATTGTTTTTTCAATATAATCAATAAAAATAAGGTAATTACTATTTGTAGAAAAATTAATGGAAATGGTAAAGATAGCATGAGATCTTGAGGAACAATTATTCATAAGTGTACTAGCAGTACTTCTAAAATTACTTCCTCTGTCAAGACAAGCAGCTAATTCTTCATAAGTATTAACTTTCTCTTCTTTAAGACCGTAAACGCTAATTTTATAATTATTGCGAATGATTAGAACGGTATAATCCTGATAAAAAGTTAGTGAATGTTCCCATTTTTCTCTTCTCTAATCGTGATCTCTTTCTTCTGCATGAACCTATCAAGCACATTGTTTTATTAACTCTAGCCTCCACCATTCATAGATGATCCTGGCTCTAGCAGATCATTCAATTCTTCATTGTATATTTCCAAGAATGAGCACTTAATGATAAACTCTGCTTTGTGCTTTCTCTTGTCGACCTCGTCGAATATCAATTTAATAACACGCGGGATTATTCCTAGTTCTTATTCTTTCAAGCCGATTGTGTAGCCGCTGCCCATCGTGAAAGTTTTTCCACTTCCAGTTTAACCATAGGCTAACACTGTCGCATTGAAACCTGCAAAGCAAAAAAGTGAATCTCAAATAAATGTATGTCAAGTAGTGAGAAATGAGATTAAGCTTTTAGGATTTTATAATAGTAGTAATTTTATAAAGCAACCAAGAACCAGATTCTTGACGCAAAGCTCAAAGATATCTTGCTAACAAGAAGGAATATCAAAAACCTTATCAAAGGTAAATGCACGATCTTTGCCAATCACAAGTTGATCCTACTCTGGGTAGCATGTTACACATATGTTTGGTGATTCATAGAGTTCTCTCCCCACTAATGGACGCACTCTCAATGCCACTCTCACAGAACACGCTGCCTAATAATATACTGTTGAGTTAAACCATTACAATATGTAAATAACGAAATTTTTAAGTGTAAATGAAACTTACTGCAGTTTTGAGATCAGCAAAGAATCCATTGGGATTTGTTTTTGTTTCATCATAGTCCTAATTTTAGTTTCCTACATATTGATTTATCTAGCGATTATCGTCTTCATCTTTCATCTCAATATCTGTGTTACCTCCTGCATAAAAATATTATAGCAAAGAATTAAGTATCACAGTAATAAAGCTGATTTGTAAATCTCATTTATATATTAAATATGATTAGGTTGGAGAAACAAAATAAAATTATTGCATATTACAGTTTATGTAATACTAATATTCGATATGAACTGTTTTAATTCAAATTGAAATGGTGAAATTATGCGTCAAAAGAAAGCATTTTAAATAAAATAACAAACTTTTCAGATAGCCAATAATATTATTTATTTACCAATAATTATTAAATTCAAAAATATATAGCAGTCTCTTCCATTTTTGTCTAATATTTTTTAAAAAAAAGTAGTTAATGTCTGTAAATTAATAGAGAGGTAGAAGTTTTTTTAAGCTTTTCTTATCAATGAAACCCAAAAATAGCAAGGCAAAAAATATCTTTTTCTATACTGGCATATTAATCTTTATATTTTATCTAATAGATTTTCCTATTCAAACCACAGATATAAATTTTTTATATAGCGAATTGATTTAATTTGATGAATATTACTTTAAACTGATTGATAATTAGATTAGTAATTATTAGTTTAATTGGTAGTGAAATTGTTGCTGGTTTAATTGCTGGTAGAATCTAACTCCATTAACTTATTAACTTTGAATTATGATTAATTCAAACAAAAAACCTTTATTATATTTCAAATTTAAATTTATCACTTACTCACATAAAATACATATACTAATATAATGTACAGTATTTATATAAGACTTAATCAATTTTTTTATTAGATTGGCATAATTTATTATTAAAATAAAATGACAAATCTCGCTAAAAGTGTAAAAGAAATATTTTAAAGTGATTTAATAATATATAAATGTTCTGAATATTTAATTTTTTATTATAAGCCATGGAAATCGATAGAATTAGTAATAGCACATTTAATTGGATTAATTCAGGTTAAATTGACTCATACATTCATTATTAATAATATAATTATAAATTTAAATCACTCTATCAACACCAACCACTTTCACCAACATTTTCAGACTTCCAAGAATGGGCAAGAGAAAGCAGAAGAAGATGAAGGCAGCCAAGAAACTCACCAAGAAACTAGAGACTGTTTTTGACTGTCCCTTTTGCAACCACAGCCAGTGCGTCGAGATCAAGCTGTAAGTATTTAATATATTAAAAACTCTGTCTTGTCTTCAAATTGTCTGAGAGTTTTGCACACAATACTTATCATAAAATGAAGAAAACTTATATAAATCTATATAGAGTGAGGGATAAGCAGATTGGGTACCTGAGCTGTAGAGTTTGCAACGTGAACTACCAATCCAAGATTCACCGTAAGTATTTAGACTCACTGAGTTACTTATCTTAAACACTTTTAATGTTTAATTCTTGAATCAATGTCATATATGAAATAGATTTGTCTGCTGCAGTAGATGTGTACTGTGCCTGGATCGATGACTGCCACAAGCTCAACACAGGGAGAGTTGCTGATGAACTGGATGATTTCTGATATGCTGTAGTGTTCTGAACAGTCCTCGGTACTCACTCGCTGTGCTACACCTTAACTCAACTACTCTCAAGAGACTTTTGTTTGTATTTTGCAGTCACTTTAGTTTGTATAAACTTTGATTTCATTAAGATATTCACCAGAAACTTTTCTTTCAATTATACGAATTAATATTTACCAGTATAAAAAATGATGAAATTATTCAAAATAATCTTTGTTAGCATATTTGCTCTTCTTAAATAACTTATCAATACAAATTGCTGTCTCTTAAAGCTTTAACCAAGAAAATCTTTTCTTGTTCGACAAGTGACTTCTAAAGTCCTTATAGTCTATCCTAACATTCCTGAAACTGTTTCATATTGTTCTTTGATAATTTGAAGAATTTATTATCAGCCTTCCCATCTTTTACATCCATCTATATTTCACCCTGTTCGTTAATTGGGATTCCCATTGAATAGTCTTTTATCTTTTTTAAAGAAAAAAGTTTATCTGGTAAAAATTTGTTTTACTCAATGAACATCTCACTCATTTTTGCGTCTTTAATTTAGGGTAACTTCTATGAACCATTTAGCATGTTATTTTGGGATTAGTTCTATATAGATGGAGCGAATTTAGATAAGTATCCGTTTCCTGAAGGGGAAGCACCAAAACTTTATTTTTCTGGTGATTAATTGTTGCTAATAGCTCCCTTAGGAGTAGAAATAAAGTACTAATCTCTTATTTGAGATTATTAGATATGTTCCAAGATTGGCTAACTTGAACTTATCTAGAGACCTCTCCTATCTTTCTACTCTAGTGTTTTCAAAAAGAAATCAAATTAGTCCTCGAGTAAATTTTTCTTACATATGCTGTTTATTGCTTATGTCTTTTTTATCTTATTCTTTCTATACATCTTTTAGAAATACTCTTTAATGCCATTTTTCATTGTTTCCACAGTGTAGTTTTAGTTATCTTCTTTCAAATTCCCTTGTACTTTTTTCAAGTCAAAGTTCATTAATCCAGAAGAGGATTGCATTTAAGCGTTATTATTATTATTATTCTTATTGTAGAAAGAGTGTAATGAAGAGGAAGCAGCGTCAGTATTTGTTGGCTAATGACTTGGGGAAGCATTTGGGTTACGGGAGTTTATAGAGACCTCCTTAAGACTTAAATTGGTTTGATTTAGTGAGAGCTTTAGCTTTTCTTTCGGTGGTTAGGAACCAGAACCTATTTTAGCAATTCTAGAGTTGATACTTGGTAAAGTCACATTTCCCTCATTGGGTATGATTGATATTTACTTGTCCAGCGATTATGGTTGCTATAACTTTTCAATCTAAATTGATTAAATGCTATTATCCTCTGAATTTTAATCTTTAGCATCATAGATATGCTAGTTCATAACTTAATGCATAAGTGAAGGGTTTGTGAAGTACTTAATCTTAAGATTAACTTCATTGTTAAGTTCTTTCAAATATTCCATATCTTCATGCTTGAGTCTGTTCACATGCAAGTGTATGTTGAAATTCTTGTTAGCTTGTGATATAATCTTGCTCTCAGCTCTTCTATCAATTTACTTAAGCTTGTTTTTCAAAACATCTCCTTCTTTTTCAAGCTTTTAAATGGCATGCTATTTACGTTTCTAATTCTCGTCTTATGTATAATAGTCTTTCAGTATTAAAATCTTGAAAAGTTCTTGCTTTTCTTTAGGCACTTAAAAACCCATTTCTAATAAGAATTCAAGATAATCTTTTTATATTTTGTAGTATTTATCTAGCTCTGCTTCAGTTAATTCACTCATATCCACATAAGGTTTGTCCTTGTTTTATTATAAGGAGGTTTAAGTACTGCTTAAAATAGCAGTTTCGGCCCCTTCTCGACCTACATTTGATTTTTTCTCTTCTTTTTAACTCTTTTGCTTCATATTTTATAACAGATTGTAACTTGAAGATTTAACTTAATCTATACCTCCTTTAATATGTCTGACACTAGCTGGGAATTTTAGTTATGATTAAAATGTAAAATTTATATAATAACATGGTATTAAAGCTAATCTTGGATTTACAAATAGTATTTAACATAATTATTATAATGCATTTTCATCTTCCAAGTCTTTTAATGGGCATCACTTTCCTTATTAATATTAGGTTCTCTATATAGATCTGATTTTAAATCTAGTACATCCCTAACAATATCAGAACTAAATTTAAACTTTGGAGTCTCCTTCCCTTTTTTGAAATCTTTATATGATTTGATGTCTCCAAATTGAAAATTATATTAACTTTTGGCATAAGATTTTGGTACTTTATAATTAATTAAACTTAGTAAAACTATCACATATAATAAAATTGAAAACTACCAGGACCTGTACCATGTTATTAATGAGACTGTCCACCAGTGAAATTACTCGAAGCTCTCTGCAAATTTGATGAAGATTCTTTTCTTTTGCTATTCATTTTTAATATGTTATTATTGTATTTATTTCCGATTTTCTTTATTTTATTACAGCTTGACAAACAAAAAAAGGATTTTTATCCTTGTTAGGATAAATAATATAAATATTACTTATAGTATAAAAAGCAAGTTATAATGAGGAGGTTCTCGATATTTCACTTTATGTCTTTAAATATGCTAAAAAATTAATTACTTATATTCATTTAACATTATTTCTAAATGTTTGAAATTTCTCACCCTAATAAGTATTATATTGATTGAAAAAATGAAGAAGGACTTAGAACAGCAAGAACTCACAGATAAGAGCACATAAAAAGTAGGTATTAAAGATCAAAATCAAAAAAAGGAATGTATGGAAGAAAACTTAAAACTTGGCTAGGATGATTTGGAGGATGAGAGAGGCCAGAAACTTGCCTCAAACCAAGCCAGAAGGCTTTCATATTCAGATTCGCATAAGCGTGAGGAAGATAATGGTATAAATCAAGAAGAGGAAGACATCAATTCAGGGAACAAAAGCTCAAAGGGAAGAATTATTTAAATCATATATCACTATTTAATATTGCTAAAATACAAATGAAATAGGAAGAAATTACATAAATATATGAAGAAATTCATAATATTTATTATACATTTAAAATCCAGTAACTATATTTTTTCTGAGGGGTCCAAATTTATGATTATTTTGGTTATGAGATTTATCATTATAATTCCTTAACTATACATTAAAAATATCTTTTTATTCTATTTTTGTTTTCAAATACTTATTTTTTAATCATTAAACTCTAATTTTCTCACCATAATATTTAATTAGTTTAAATTATAATTTTAACTTAGATATACTAATTATTAATGAGATTTTCATTGATTGCTTGTTGGCAATGACTATGAAACACTAAACTAATCATATTTAATTAATTCAAAAAACAAAAGCAATTAAAATTAATAAACTAATTTAAGAATTGTTTTTTTTATGTTAAAATGTTTATTTAGGATTAATTAAATTATTAAACATATTTCACTGCTAACTTGAATTTGTTTAGTTGTCTACACTTAATTCCAACAGTACCTAAAAGAATACACTAAATATAATTAATTAATAAGCTTTTAATATTAAAATAATTGTAATAAATTATTCCTAAACAATTAAATGGGTAAAACTAAATGCTACAAAATGAGTTTAAGGTATCATACTTAATCCTGATATATATAAAATATATCTTAATTTTAAATTTATTTATTTATTCTTTCCAATTCTAATTGTAGTGAAGTAATATTAAAAGGGAAGCAAAGGTAGATAGAGCCAATCTTTGCTTGAAAAAATATACCTTCCAAAGTGTATGTTAACTCGCACTTGCCACTGCAAACACAAATTTAGCTGCTTTGAGAACACTTTACGGGGATGGTATAAAGCCTTCGCTCTAGCATTTTTTGTTAAATCCCTCATCAATCATTTGCCTAAAATTGTTAAACCTGTGAAACTCATTCAGAAACTGTAAGTATTATAAAATACTGAATTATTCAACATTTACAAATGGTAAACAGTAATTATTTTCAAAATTTACAAATTCAAAATTTATGGTTATTCAAATATCATTTAAGTTTTGACCAAACTCTAAATTAGATTTATCTACGTAATGCCCGTAAATCCTGACGCATACATTTATATCAAATACTCATATAATAAGTCTAATTTATTAATAATGTCCAAGATTTTTATGATTTATTTAGTTTGAGCATAAAGGGAAACAAAGATGCCTTTAACTTTGCTCTTTTTGCTTCTTTTATGTGTGGTATTTACAAAGGTGTTCTATGCCTATTGCGTAGAGTATGTGATAATGATAAAATTAATGCTTCAGTGGCTGGATTTTTAAGTGCCTTCGCCATTCTTTTAGATGATAAAAATCGTCGAGTGTTTTTGGCACTAGTCTTTTTCTCAAGATGCTTGGTAAGAATTTCAAACTTTTATATGAATATCCTTTCTTATCTGACTACTATTTAGGATACAATTGTGACAATGCTTGAAAGACATGGCATTATGAAGAAGATAAACGCCTTTGAGGTGTTTGCATGGGCTGTCATGGGGTGCTTCAATAAATATTGCATGTCCTATGAGCCTGAGTGCCTGAACAAAGGCCTTATAAAATTCTACTTGAGAGCAGCGGATATGACTAAGAATGATATTACGATGTGTGACATATGGGCTAAGACTTTAATCAAATAACAAGGTCAAGCAGCTGCTAAACTATTAACCAAAACTATTTGATCACAAAATGAAACCAATTAAGGACAGATAAAACTTAATAAAAAGTAAAATAATATTAGAATAAGAAATATTTGGTTGTTTTTAAGCAAATGAAATTATATCATCATCACTTTTTTTAGTTTACCATAATTATAAATAATTCTACCTTGACTCTAAAGCCAAGAAGTATCGATTTTTCTCATAACTTTATGAAATTTAAGTTATACGAGAGTTCAAAACAATTTCTTATACTCTCTTATCTTCAGCTCTTTTAAAGTAAATAAGGCTGAAAAAATCACATTAATGCTTGAGTATTTAGAATAAGAAATTATTAATAAATCAGTAAAATGTGTTAAAAGCATACTGAGAGTAAATAAAATTAAGAATTAAAAGGAATCAATCCATATTCATACATCATCTTTTATTTTGAATCTAAATATCTATTCATTCTTTTTTTATCTTAATTTTGCATTGTTAACGATATAAAATATTTCATGTGCCTATGATTAGAATACATTCCAGAAAATTCTAATTAATTATAAATTAAAATCAAAAATGTCTGGAGAAGAAGCAAAGTTTGATGGTTTGTTCATGACCGCAGTGCAGTAAAGTCAAGGAATTGAGAATTTCTTCAACAACTTGTTCAGTTTCATGAGAAGAAAGACTGATTTCTTCACTTATGACGAGAAGGCCAGGACTATCGTCAACACTCCACTTAATCATTAAATTTGCAAATTTATAAAATTATATGAGGTTTCGAAGATGATTTTGATGTGTACAAGTTTAATATAAACGTGAATGAGCACTTGAGCATCTACGCTTAGGATAAAAAGCGCGAGGCTTTGCTTAAACAAAAGTAGGAAGATGAGAAGCGCAAGAGAGAGGAAGAACAGGCAAAGAAGGTTAAAGCTCAAACAGAAACTCAAGTTGAGGAAGTGACTGAAGAGGAAGCAGAGAGAATCATGAAGGAAGAAGCAGACAAGAAGGCAAAGCTAGCTCAAGATGATTCCACTTCCACTAAGCCATCTGAAGATAACAAGAAGGAAGATGATGAGGAGACAAAAGATAAAGAAGAAAAGAGTGATAAGCAGGTGCCTCTACCAGGAAACGGTGGATGGACTGACACTTACAAGTGGTCACAAACTCTTGAGGAAGTTACAATCAATGTTCCACTTCCAGATGGCACTGAAGCCAGAAACCTTGATGTCAAGATGCAGAGCAAAAAGCTATCAATTGGAATCAAAGGACAGCCAAACAAAATAATTGATGGTGAACTTCCCAAGAAAATCAAAGTTGACGATTCACTTTGGTCAGTTGAGAAAGACGGAGTGAAGCGCACTCTTCAACTCAACCTGACTAAGATCAACGGCATGGAATGGTGGGACTGTGTGATTGAGGGAGATATCAAGATCGATACTCAGAAGATTGAACCAGAAAACTCAAAGCTCTCTGATTTGGACGGAGATACTCGTGGAGTCGTTGAGAAGATGATGTTCGATCAGCAATAAAAGCAGAAGGGTCTACCAACCTCCGAAGAATAGGAGAAGAAAAATAAATTAGCTGAGTTTATGAAGGCTCACCCAGAAATGGACTTCTCTAAGGCCAAGTTCTGTTGAAAAGCTCAGTTTCATTTTGAATCAAAACTAAATTCTTAGGTTTATAATTTAATCATTATTTTACATTTATAATCACTCTTTTAGAAAATAATAATGATATAATAAATAAGATAAAATAACAAATGTAATGTTATTTTAGTTGTAAAAAGAACTATGACGAAGATGACAAAGACGTGGATGATGACAAAAATATTTGGAAAAAATGAAAATTAGAGGCTCATCTTGGCACTATCAATCAAACGTGCTTGGCCTAACTCAACGCTAAAGGCGTCACATTAGTACAAAAAAATAGTAAGTACTCCTGGCTGTCTCTCACTATGTCTGATGGTTAAAGAAGAAATGGGTAATATATATCTAATTGATAAATTTCATATTTAATATTAAAATTTAATCACCCTATATATAATACTAAAATCACATTGCATTATATTACCTTGAGTTGAGAAAGTTTTTATAATCATGATCTCCGATTAAATCTTGATTATTTTTAATTTATCTAAAATACGACTAATATAAATAAATTTAAAGAACCATTTTAGTTGTATAAGAAAGAAGTAAACGTACAAAGATAATTTCATTTTTTATAATTTATATATTTTTTTATTAGAACATATCTCTAATATTTCTAGAATAATTAGTATTAACTTACTAATAGTCAAAGAGAGAAGCGAGTAACTAGTTTTTATGTATATTTTATCATAAAAATTTATATGTTAGCCGACAAATATTTATAATAACATTAAGATTATTTTAACTTAGATTAATTTTTTTCTCCAAAAAGAAAGCTATAAAGAAAGTTATTTTATCAAGTTATGGGCTTTGAATAAATTAAAGATCAAGTTAAGTTAAATATTGTTAGTGTATAACATAGTAGTTAGTTTAGCTTTGAAATTCATATTTATGATTATTTCGATTATGTATTTCTGAATGCATTTAAAATGAGCAGATTTATTTGTGTAAGCTTGTTTATTAAATTAAAATATAACTAAATATCATATCTAGTATTCTTAATTACTCATTTGACTATTACTTTGAATCTAGCTGCTAGAATTTTTCATTTTGATAAGTTTTGAGTTAGTTCTAATAATACCAATTGATTATTGTGGTTAATTCTATTAAAAAAGAATCTGCTAGTCTAATTAATTTTCCACAGAGTTAATCCTTAAATTATTATTTCTTCGAAACTGGGTTTACTAATGGTTGTTTTAAGGAATTTACACACTAGCAAATTAAGTTGTCATGTTTAATCCATAGTCTGATTTAGGAGGGTTTGTGAACTGCTAATTCTAATCTTTTGAAGAGAGATATGACTTATTTATTTAGCCAGAATCATTACAAAAATAAAGTAATAAAGCCAATTTAGAGATAAGCTAAATAAAAAGAGGAGTATGCTAATTTTTTTGAATTATATCATTCATTGAGTTGTTCATTTGATTTATGATAGACTTATTCCAGTTAATCTAATACGGAGATATTTTCATATTTTTACTCTTAATTACAGTGGCTTTAGCACTTCCCAAAGTCTTTTGCTTAGACATATCAGTACTGATCTTTATTTGCTGCAGCTCTTAATTCAACTAGTTCTAATGATTTCTTAAATTTTAGATTACTGATTACTTTTATAAGACAGTACTGTTTTTACTAGAATTCTAGTTGCTGATCATTTAGACAAAGTTATTTTGCATAACTTCGTAGTCTTATAGTTAAATATTTTCATTCTTTGAAACATTCTATTTCACAACGATTTAGCTCTTTTAGATTCTTTGATTCTTTAAATTTGCTAGAGATTAATTACTCGCCAATTGAGAATTCTGTAGAATTTATTATTACCTGGTGTCAAAATTTTTGACAATACCTTTATTATACTTCTCACTATTAGTCATTTAATTAGTACTGAAACTTCTCTACCCACTAAATGAAGAAGCAATTTGCTGCTGTTATTATTCTATAATTTAATTTTGCTCTATATCTGATAAATTTAAGTTGTTTTTGTGAGAAGCATTCTAATTATATGTTCCTAATCTGATCTATCTATTCGCAGTTGAACTTGGCTTTATTTTTAAATTTCCTAACCTTAATTAAGGGTTTAAATTCCTGAGAGTGGATACTTTTCCACTTTGGCTTATTTGCTTTTTACTGTTATTTTTTTGGCTACTATTGTATAAATTAAATTTTTATGTGAAAATTATTCCATTTTTTTTATCAAGGTTCATTTAATTATAAATCTAACAATATTCGCAAAATTTACAGTTTAATTTCTATAGTCAAAATCAGTTTGAATATTTTAGACTCTATCTCCAATGTTCTAAGGCCCTTTGCTCGTTTGTAAATTATAGGTTTAACTTAGGTCCTGAAAATACTGTGCAGTGTCAGTTTAGAAATTTGATGGACTCAAAATTCTATTGATACTTTATGATTTCAGATCATTCAGATAGTTTTTTATTACTGTAATTATTATTAGTTATATATGTTCTTATAGAAAAGATTTAAAAATACATGTTAAATTTTAAATAGATAGTTATGGGTAGAATTAAGATTTATATCGATTTTCTCATTATTTATAGTTATCAGTTTTTTGGAATGCAGTTCTTTTCTATTGACACTTTTGCTTATTAAAAAATCACTTGGTGTTTTGGATCTGACATAAGTGCTTTGATCTTGAATTCTTAGTAATTTGCTATCCTCTCTTTTTGTTTACGATTTAGAAGTCTTAAAGTTAATGTTTTTATTAGTTGTGTTATTATTTTTAAATTACATAATTTTAGAGATTAGGTTTGGATCAAAATGCTAATCCAACTCGAAATTTTACGCAAACTAGGGTTTATTAAATTGTAAATTATTTTAAAAGTTTTCATAATTTGAATCCTAAAATCGAGAGACCGATTGAAATTTTTCTGAAGTAATTTTTAGATCTGGACTTGTAATTGCTGAAATATCGTTTTGTTTTATAATTTGAATTTATTTTGGACGCTTTACTTATTCAGATTTCAATATGATTGCATTATTTTGCTTAAAATTAGTTAAAGACTTTCCTTCTCCATTACTTAAACTCAATGCTCTGATTTTCTTTCCTCTAATATTTGGTAAAATTAAAATGATAAAAAGGTATTCCTGAATTAGATGAGAAAGAATTTTGAGTTTCATAAGTTTTAGAATCTTCCTAAATTTTATCGATAACTTCAAACTCATTTGATTCATTCTCCATTTAACTTTCCATCTATATTTTCCAATCAGTTTTGATATTGTTATTTGAATCATTTTTAAATTAACTATTGATGTTTTGTTCTTAATTAAGTTCTGTAATTTGGCTACCTCGAGGCATGCTTATCAAACTCACTCTTGCGTTAGTTAAATTACCAAGATTGCTAGATTAGCTTGGCATTATTAAATTTGTGGAGGCTTTTGTATTTTAACTCATGACTCCAATTGTTGCAGATTATTATTAATCATACAATCTCTATAGAAACAATTTCATAAATTTAGATTAATGCTTACTTTTTCTAATTTCTTAATTTAATCGTTATGCTAAGATTCTTAAATTTTCAACTTTTGCAACAAGCGATTAAGTTCTTCTTTCTATCATTCGTTCTCCTTTAGTATATTATTTTTCTGAAAACAATATTTGTTAGGATTATATTAAAGTATTACCTCGGAGTGAAAAAGCTTTTCTTAATTCGTTATTTCTTATACATTCTATTCTATGTTTTGTTTTAATTTTCCTTTTGCTTCTAAACTTTGATCTTCAAAAAAATTAACTTTTTTCTAGAGAGACTCAATTTAACTCTCCTAAATAATAGTTATGCATTTTTCTTTTATACTTACCTTTTGAATAAGCTATGACTTTAGATCCGCATACTATTGCTACATTTAAAAATTAATTGTCTCAAGTTCCTAAATTCTTTAGTTTTTAACTTCATCAAAATGCTCTTTCAATTAAGAATTTTACTTATCAGCATTCTATAATAACTCAAGAATCTTGAACATAAGATTTTAGTTTATTAATCCGGTATTTGACTTTACAGAATTTTATGATGGGAGTAACTTAGATTCATATTTAAGCACAATTTACCTTAAATATCTTGGACTTAAAACAGCTTAAAGAGTCTTAAACTAGGCGTTTCTATCAAACTAGTTGAAATTATTGTCTAAAATTTATTAAATGTAGTTTTAAAATCCTAATTAAGATAGATTCATATTTTATTTTGATGGTATTTAACTATCAGAATAAAAGGCAAGAACTGCATTAAATATTTTAAGATTATTTTTAAGGACTTATTTTAATAGTTGAGTAACAGAAGTTAAATTTAAAATAAAAATATTCCCCAAATTATTTTAGTTTAATTCATCTACTGGATTCTATTAATTATTTTTCCCCTCATTATAATTATTAGGCTTATTAGAATTACTTTAAATACCCTGATGAAAATTTGAAGTCTAACACTACTAATTTTATAGACTTGTGGAAGTGGGCATTCCATAATAGTTAATATGATAAAACGTTTATTAGTTATAGTAATTTGATATTTCGGTGGGTGTTCTTGAAATATTGATGGAGTTTGTCTGATTTTCATTACTGTTTTGATTATTATTCTAAATATTTTAACCATTCTGGTTTTGATATGGTTGACTATTTGTAAAAGTTCCATCCCCTTAAGAACTGCTTATGGGCCTTTCACTTTCTTTGCTTAGCATTTCATATTGAATTAATCTGTTTGGGTCTAAGATAAGGTTTGTGAAATTGTAGTGGCCATTGTTATTTTAATTTATTTGTATTTTTTAAGAATTATTGTCATACATCATGAAATCTGCATCGTTAACCACATTTTATGAAGAGCCGAAGTCTTTCTGAGAATCTATTTTTATAATTAAGCACATAATTGATATTGAATAACTTACACATCATTTAGTCTGTGGGTTCAGAAATAGACTCAAAGGTAAGTGAGTTTCTTGGGAAAGTAAATTTTTTATTTTTACTTTCTTTGTAAGTTTATGTTTCTGCTTTCATTTTATTAAAATACTAATTACAAATCCTTTGTCAAATTTAAACTATCTTGTTTGGTTAATGAGCTGAAATATAATCTGTTAGTTTAACAAATGAATATGTAACTGATGGAAAATATAAAAATTTAGTAGGTGTAAATACAGTTTATTATAATTGTGCTAGTTATAATCCCCAATCATATATTCAATCAATAACTTCTTCTTATTATACTTCATCTGCACTTAAACCAACCTCCTAGTAATCTTTCTCAAGAGCAGCAAGATCTTCTCTTGCCTCTGCAAATTCTCCTTCTTCCATTCCTTCTCCAACGAACCAATGCACGAATCAAAACCCCAAAACCCCTTAATTTGGGAATTTATTTATTAGATTTGTAGGGTATAGTTGGGGTTTTATTTGTTAAAAAGAGAAAGCACAAGTCTTATGCATGATTTATATGTATTTATGAATATTACTTTATTTTAATAATTAAAAGTTTAATTGTCTATCTCTGTGGTATGTCCTTAACTTAATTCCCTGTAGTTATTCAAGTATATTTTCAAATGATAATCCCACATATAATGGAGCTCTTAACAGATGAAATGAACATTGATAATGGTGGTGGCTTAAAGATAAAAAACACTGGTCTAAGCTAAGTGGGAGGAAGAAAAGAAAGAAAAACCAAATCCATTTAATAGTTCTTTTAATATATGATATTATTTATCAATTAAATTTTATTCTAATTAATAAACATTCATTCTTGCTTAATTTGCACTAACTATTGCTTATCTACGCATACTTTCCCTTTGAATCTAGTCAACTGTATCAATGGGCAAGTCATGCATAATGTGATACAACAGAGGCTTCTTGTAGTGAATTATGATTTAACTCAAGTAGAATTTAATTCCATTAAATAAAAGACTTAAAGAAAAGTTGTAAACAAAGGTTATTTTACAATCATCATAGTATTTCTTAGTCTTAGCTTATATAAGAACTATATGTACTACTCTCTCTCTTAATAGAGCGAGTGTGAATCACATAACTTTTAAACTATAACTACACTTATGTCAGATAAAGTTGCATTGGTTACAACCTCTATTTTCTAGTCTTAGACTTCTATAATTATACATCTTGTATATGATTTATTAATAAAGGTTTTGAAGGATAATACTGCTTCATCAACATGTATGAACTTAATGTAATTATTAATGTCATTTGCATTTAATCATAAAATAAATTTCAATTATTACTAAAAAATGGCACTTTAAAATTAATCACTCTCTTCACTCTATTGACATTCTTAAAAGGAATTCCATTTCTTCTATAAATATTGGCTCTAGACAAAGGAGAGATACCACTCATGTCAGAAACTTTTCGATGAAACACACAGCTCGCAAGTCAAGTAGAAAGTGTTACTAATACTATTATAGTTTTAGAAACACCAAGGTAAATTTTAGACTGATAGAACTTTTATTTTCTTGCAGGATATTTTTTAAAAGCCAGAATTGAAATGCTAAACAGCTAACAAGCAGTGATGCCTAACAGTTGAGGCACTCTTACAAAAAAGCTTCGCAATTGCTGCATTTTTTAGCAATATTTTAACCTAGTATAAATTAATCCTTATACCTAAGCTTAAGCAAGAAATCCAAATATTTCTCATAATAAATAGACCCTAAATTTTGCTAATTTATATTATTAATTTTTAAATCGGCAAAATTTCTGTACTATACCCTAAAAATAAAATCAATAAAATATATAGTTAAGTGTTTTAGGGTTTTGAATGCTCTCTTGTTATACATTAAATCAAATTTACGATCAAGTTTTTGAAAGATACCTCCAATTGCAGTTGTATTAGAAATCATACAGAGAGATCTTAGGGTTTTAGCAGTATCTCCTCCTGGAACAGCTGTCGCAGGTGAGTGATTGATACCAATTTTAAAACCGGTTGGACACCAATCTACGAATTATATTGATTTCTTTGATTTTATCGTAGCTACAGCAGCGCTGACATCCTTAGGCACAACATCTCCTCTGAACATTAAGCAGCAAGCCATGTATTTTCCTTCATTAGGCAGAGCGGCAACCATCATATTACCAGGCTCAAAAACAGCTGAGGAGAGTTCATAAGTTGTAAAGGTTTCATGGTATGCCTTCTCACTTGAGATAAAGGGAGCATAGGAACAGAGAGGGAAATGTATTCTGGGGTATGGGACTAAATTTGTTTAGAATTGTGTGAGATCGCAGTTCAAACTTCCTTCAAATCTCAAACTAAACTCAATCGATGAAAAATGTTAAAGAAAATGAAAAAAAAGAAGTAAAATCAACTTAGGCAAATATCTCCATAAACTTTATAATTGAGTGCTTCAATTTTCATTTTATTCAACTATTTCGATGTTTTAATTTTATTTATTAAACTTTCAAATATTTAATGGTTAAACTAATGTGGGTTTTAGCAGTAATACTTGATATAGCTTAAGCAATCATTCTATTTAAATTTGTAAATTTAGGTCTCTCAATATCCATATTTCTAAGACATATATCGTACATCGCTTGGTTATCAACCATAAATGCGACCTCTGAGTTTTCGAGCATAGTATGAGTACATAAAACAGAGTTATAGGGTTCAACAGTAGAAGATGAAAGGTTTTCAGATGGATATACTGCGAATTCAACTTTGGTTTTCTTTTTATAGTCAACACTCAGCCTTTCAAGTAATAAGCAAGCAAGTCCTGAGCCAGTTCCACCAGAGAAAGAATGAAAAACTAAGAAACCTTATAGGCCATTGCATTGATCAGCAGTTTTTCTTATTCTATCTAAAAGTAGGTCAATAACCTCTCTTCCTATAGTGTAGAAGCCTCTTGCATAATTATTAGCTGCATCTTCTTTCCCGCTGATCAAATTCTCTGGATGAAATAATTGCTAGTAAGTGCCTTTTCTCACTTCATCAATCATTAAATTAGATATTTTTAGATATTTACTTTGTAAAAAGGGAGTAATATTTATTATTTCTTTCTTCAAATGTATGATGATCTAAGTCTTAAATTACAAAGACTTTTCCACTTTATTAAATTAAAATTAATAATTGAGGGAAAAATAAAATGTATTTTTATAAATACAAGAAGGTTCTAAATCAATTTGAATTGCTCTTGGCACGAATTTTCCAGCCTAAATTAAAAAATAAAAGCGTGATGTTATTTTACGCCTGTCTCCTAGAAAAAAGTCTAAAAAGAATCATCATTGTTTAAACCTTCGTTTTCTTTTGGCAATAAACCATCAGGATTGATACCTACAAAAAATATATTTTATTTTAGAAGATTATATTGCCGATTAGTGGCGATAATTTTCCCCTTAAATCCAAAAGAATTCTGGATTTTAGAATATAATAGTTCAAGAAAACAGAAGGAAATCTAATTAAATCTTAATAGTTGAGATTCTTAAAATGACTTATTATCTCATTAAGATAGACTTTTTTTAGGCAACTCCAAAACACATAAATAATAAAACTTATAAAAATTAATTGATAGTAACTTTTCCTTTAATGAACTCAACTTAAAATTATATCTTTTCATACCAAGGGCTATTCAAAAGGTTGTTCACTTTATATAATACATGTAACATTAAAAATTTGTTTTGTAAAATGTATCATATAAATATTAAACCTACAAAAAAATTGAATGATTCGTTTTTAATTCTATTTACCATGCTCAAGACAAAACAGCTCCCAACAAGCAGCACCTACTTAAACACCCGCTTGACCAATGTGAATAGAAATGATTTCTCTCATTTTTAAAAATTATTTCTTAATTTAAAATTAAAATACTACAACTACTTTAAATATTATAATACTTATAAATTCCAATTATTTCATTCACAAAATTCCCTCTTATTAAAGCAATCTTTTGATTTCACTAATATGTGAAGAGCCAAATATTCCCACAATCGAAGGCGATTTGACTCTCTCATTTTTGCATTTAATCATATTTTCTTAAATTATTTGTTTAATTTCGTTTGCAAAATGCTTCTCTCTTTCCTCTCTTAAGACTTATTTATAAGCAAATTTACTATTATCTATGTCTATTTATTACTTATTAAGAATTTATACTATTCGATCTTCAAGCAGGTAAAACATTTGTGCTATTCTAATATCTTTTTACCAACTTATTAATTGACTGTATCTCTTTATTAATTATAAGTGAGTCATGTCTATTAGCTTTATTTAGTTTTATTAAAGCTATTTCTATTGTTTCAGTGGATAATAAAAATAATTAATAAATATACTAATACATTTATGGATAATAAAACTCAGATTTTACCCATTCACGTTTTGTAATGAAATATGCATCCATAGGGTTTAATTCCAGAAGAAACAGGGTTTTGGGGTCTTATTATAAAGAATTTTGAAATAGTTATATTATCATCTTTTTAGAGTCTATAGTGTTGTGCCTCACTCCTATTAACTTAAAACTTGCGGTTGATAAAGACATTACTGCAATTTTAAAATATGATAAAATTTGATTTAACTTGTTTAATTCAATTTCTAAAAATTGACAAATGGATAGTAAAATCATAAAAAAAGAGAAGAGAGAAATAAAAATAAAAGTTAACGTATCTGAATTAAATTATAAACTGATAATAAAATTCAGGAATGGCAACAAATCTAAATAATATGCTTGACTCAAATGACAAATATCGATTACTGAATAACTACAGTAGTAGGAATCTAAATTCTACTCAGAGGTCTGAAAATTGTCTTAATTATAAAAGATTTCAGCTAGATAGCTCAAATTTCCAATTAATTAATGCTAAATTCTTTTCTATTTTTCCACTTTTCTTTTCTTTGTTAATTTCCAATAGCAATAAATGCAGCAAGATAAAAATGACTTCAATGAAATGTTGAACTATTAAAGTAGAAGTTTTATCAATACTTAACAAAACTTAATAAGCTCTCATTCTTAAAGAAGATTTGACATTATCTAATCAAAATAAATCCAACCAACACAATAATTGAATAAAAGGTATAATTTCAGAAACATTTTAACTCCTCCGAATTAAGAAGTTTAGAGTGAATAGGATGTAAAGAGAAATTAATGGATTGAAGAATAAGAAATTAATAATAATCATTTCGATTAACATACAGAGAGGTAATGCCTTGAAATCCTTAACGCCAAATATCTGGAGGATAATAGCATTAGAGAAGATACAACACAATCAAACTTAATATAAATAATATAGAATTTTTAACCAGGCTAAAGTTTCAAATGAAAAAATAACAATGAGAGAGGATTCATATGATTAGCTTAAGTTTGATAGCTTGAAACTTTAATTAGACAATCAAAGGAAGTTGATAGAATTTTAGAAATAAAAAATGAGTGAGATCTAATACAACTCCACTAAAAACCTTAACAAATTTCTAAATAAGACTTGCAATGATATTCCAGATTCGATATAAAAGGCTGCTGCATTCCCTTACTTGTAGCCAAAATTACATAAATTAATTTTATCAAAAGTTTTTTTTAATAAATTGCATACTAATGTTGATGAAACTTAAATTAATCAGATCAAGCAAGATATTGAGAAAGCTAGATAGTTTTCTTTTTCTGAGAAAAAGGATTAATGCCTGTATGAAACCAATATTTCAGAAAACGCTTATGGGGATCATTAACATGAGCAAATACAGTTTATACAATTTACCTTAGATGAACAAGAAAGTAGTAAAGTCTAAGACTCTAGTAGAATTCTGGAGGATACTATTTGTAAAGATTAATTGAGAACAAATAATGTTAAGGCATAAAATTCCTACATTCAGTTGGCCGACTTCCCCTAATAAGTAAATAATTAGTCTGTTAACAATTAACCAAACCATTATGTTATGATAGAACCAATCAACCCTTATATGGAGTCACTTACAGCCGAATTATAAGAAAATAATGACGGTTAGTAATCGAGCCTTACCAATCAAAATCAAAGTATTACTGAAAAAATCAAGAATCTTAGATCAGATATCAAACAGCTCTTTCCTGATAAAGCTTAACAGGAAATTTAAGAATAAATCATTTTAAAACACAATTAAAATTTTAATTAAAGTAGAAAACTGTTTAAAAAAGAAATTACTGAGGTTATTTTATATTCCTATGTTAAGACAGAATGAGTCAATATTATTTTGATTAAAATTAAATTAACTAATTCACATTAAAATTATTTGATACAAGAACCTTCAGTAAATCAATCTTCAAAACTTAAAGGGAAATAGTAGTTGGCCCAATCAAAATCCTTAGAAAGATTGCAGTCAATGAAATTTGAGAGTTCCAATTCAAGAACTTAAAGAGATATAGTTAACCAAACTAATTTTCTAAACAAGACATCCCTCCCAAATTTTTAAATTTAGAGATGCTCTAGCAAAGATCTTATTAGATCACATATTACAAAAATAGATTCACACATCGATGAGATTAATACTTAACTGTAACTGAGTATGAAATCGCCCCTAAATATAAATTAGAATTATCAGCATGCTTAACTTTAGCCAATTAATTCTCCCTTAGTATTAAAAAAAGAGGACTTCCATTTTTTTATTACTTAATAATTACTCTCATGTCAAAGATTTTGATGAAATGTAAATCCTAAAGCAGGAACTTACAAATCTGGCTTAAACACTATAATTGGAAAGAAATAATTTTCAAGAATTTAAGGATAAGATGTTCCGACGAAGAGATGCCGAAAGAACGAAAAACTAAGATTAAATAAACTTACTGAAGAGCGAATTAGAAATGATTAAGGAGAGGTATTCTGGAGAGGTCAAGAGGATTGAGGAATAATTTATTAACTTATTTAATATAGATGTTAGAATTAATATTTTAAGGAGCAGTTTAATTCATATCGAATCACTTAAAATGAAAGAATAAAATGCAAAATTGAAAAGTAGAAATAAAAATATGAGATTATCCTGGAGTAAGAAAGACTAAAGTGTAAAGAAAGAGACAATGAAATTCATTTAAGTTTTCATTATTAAATTACATTTTAAATTGATCGTCTGAGATAATAGAATTAACAATTATAGCAAGCTTCGTAATCTTAGGTTTATAGACATTAAAATTATATAGAAACTTGCTATGGGGGTAAAATGTAACGAATCCTTACTAAGTCTATCTAGAGCTCTCTCCCCAACCTAGCCACTAAGGGCTAGGAAAGGGAACGCTACTAGGCAACTGGCAGCGAATCTTCTGATGAACGCATGATCATCGAAGACAGTTAGATTATATATATCTACGGAAAAAAGTCATCAGAGTCTAACCAAGACTCCTCTTAGGACATGGATGATAGGTACTATTAACTACTAAACAAACAAAAGAACCGTAACCTAAGCCGAACACTTGAACTTTGCTAGAAGATAACACAACGTCACTCAAAATAACTTAGCCATAAACAAATCATGATTGATGATGAGTAAATCAGAAATCAACACATGGATTTAAGCAACTTTGCCTATAACTTCTTAGCTAAGACGGCCAACAAATAAAACCTCAGCCCACCATCTGAAGATGATTGGACCTCAGATGAAGAGGAAGATGAGGAATAAGCCTACCTAGCCTTTGAAAGAGAACAACTTTGCTACTAGAAAAGATATTACTAGAATCTCAAACTGTCCCAAAAGAAGAAAAAAGCTTCGAAACACAGCACCCAAAGACCCCTATACCAAAACCCCAATATGGAAGTTAAGGAAAGAACTACTGCTTAAAAAAGAACCTTTGCGGTAACAAAAAAGCCATCTAACAATAAAGACAACACTGTAACACAACCACAGTAATACAAACCTCAATTTTTCAACTCAAGCAAATCTAACACACCAATAATGGAAACTTAACCAAACTCTAAACCCCAACTTTCGAGAGAACCCATAGTACCTAAATACTTAACAAAGATATTGGAGGAATCACTCCAACTGACCTCCAAGATATGCGAAGAATCACCCAAAGATCTCAACTAGGTAATACCACAGGTACTAAATACTACCCTAGAACAAAGGGTACTAAATAGGGAACAAACTATCAGTAATCCCACCAGAACAGAAACTGCTCAGAATCTGATCAAAGATTCAATAGAAGATATAAGTCTTATACATATATTAATGTATTAAGGGATTAAATCTGATATTCTTTTAGAAACAACAAGAGTTTAATAAATTCTCTCAGAAAGCATCATGTACGAAATAATAAACAAGACATAAGATATAAACTATTCCAGAAACTTATTAACTCTAAGAATAATAATTAGGACCCAAGATTTGAAAGATGGGAGATCCAATTATTATACCAACTTAGCTCCATTTATTAAGGAGAACTATAACTAAGAAGCTTTTAAGAGAGAGAGCACTTCTCACCGACGATAAAAATGGTTCACAAGAAAAATTCAACGTTGGTCTATCTCTTCCAAAAATTAAACAGCCTACCTTCCAACTCAAAAAGAGACAGAGAAAGGAAAACAGAAAGAAAAAAATTGGCTACAGAAGATGGCAGAGAAGAAGAAAATTAAGATGAATTTTTAGTGAGACAGTTAATGCTCAAATTAACTTATAATCACTTGAACTTATTAAAAGAGCTTGACCCTTAAATATATTAATTATATATTGATCGGGGGTCCCCAGATACATCAATGTGATCTAATTATTATTATTATTATTATTAATCTTAGGTTTACTCCTAGGAGTAAAAGCCACATCTTAAATCTATACTAAAGAAGATGAATGAATGCGAAAAATGCTAGAGTTTGTTGATAAATAATGCAAGATTGGTCGCCAAGATATAAGAACTAAAAAGCTAATTAAAATCAGAGAACCATCCTTTAGCACAATAAACTCTAATAGAGCCTAAAACAGCAGTTAAGAAAAAGCTTAACAAATCCTCAACAATACTCATTTTATTATGATATATAAGATAGATTAATGTTAATTATTTAACTCAATTGCTTGGAGAGACCACTATAAGAAAAGTCTCTTAATACAACAGATTTAAATGCTTCTAAAAAGTAGGCAGCTTTATTAAAGATGATCAAGCTAGCTGCTCACTCTAAAGAACATGCTCATAAGCAGTCTAAATGTGTTGTAGATTTCAACTCAAGTTAGAATAATGAACAGCAACACACTTTAAGGATTGTTAGTAAGATGGAAAGTAGGGGGAAAGAGGGAACATTTAGACATGGATAAAAGCAGAAACATCAAGAGGTGGTTTTTACTTAAAACTATCTAAACTGTCATTAAAACTTTTTTTAAGAGGTAATTGTTGACTTGAACGATTAGCGGGAAAATCATATTAACTATGTAATTCAGAGAGGCAAAGAAATCATCAAACCAAACGAGTTTTATGATGACTACCTCGAAGGAACTTCAGATGAAGAGAGATCAAACAGATCCTATCCAACAAACAATAGCAGTCTTACAGAGTCTGTTTGATTGATTATAGATCAGTAAAACTAAGTAAGAGAGTCAAGTTAGTTAAATGAATGAGTAGAGAGCTTGATAGATATTGCTGATTATGTTAATTACATTAAGGAAATTTTATTTGACATTGTGTTACAGTTAGTTAAATTTTAAACTTAAATTCAATTTGATTAATTTAATGGAGGTATAATTAAAAAGAGAGGGAAATGTTAAAACACTATTTTTACAAATATAAAAATGGGGGATTTTGTATTAGGCTTGAAGGGAATTAAGGGTTTAGTATATTTTAAGACAATTAAGTGAGAAGTGAGTGTTTTTGAAATATTTGTAAATTAACAAGCAATACACAATTCAATTAAGATGTGTTATTGATAGATGGCATATCAGAGAACAGCTCATTCTTGGGCCTCACCCTTTTCACCCTTGCCCTTTCTTGGGAGGAGGAAGACGTGGATGTTTGGGAGGACACCACCGCTGGCAATGGTGGTGTTTGACATAAGCTTGTTGAGCTCCTCGTCGTTTCTGATGGCGAGTTGAATGTGTCTTGGCACAATTCTGGTCTTCTTGTTGTCCTTAGCGGCGTTTCCTGCGAGCTCGAGGACCTCAGCAGCGAGGTATTCGAGGACGGCAGCGAGGTAGACTGGGGCACCAGCACCAACTCTTTTATAAAATAGATAAATAACCTTATTTTGTAAGCTCTCTCGGAGTATCTGCCAACCTTGAGGAATCTGGCGATTCTTCCAACTGGGAATTGAAGTCCAGCCTTTGATGATCTGGAGACTGGTCTTGAACCTGAGGATTTACCTCTTCCACCCTTTCCTTTTCCGGCCATTTTGATTATTTGTTTGTTGATTTTTAAAATTGTTAAAGTTGCAAAATGCGGCCCCCTATTTATTCGTTTTTCACAGCTTAAAATCAATAATTGTCCAATTAAATAAGAGCTTATTCAAAGATTTAAAGTTGATATCGGATAGATATTCTACTTATTTAATTGTTATAGTTTTATGTTCACTCTCACATTTATAACCCAAAATTATTAAGGATAATCTTTAATAAAAGTATTTCTGATTCTTCTTTTAAACATATAAAATAAAACAGTTTAGTCATTCGATTTTTATAGTTATGGTTTATTTTATATTTTTAATCTTTTTTATTTTAAAAGAATCTTGAAATTATTTTAATCAATTATTTTTTTGTAACATGATTTCATTTTATACAAAAACTATTTATCATATTTAATCAAGTATTTTCAATCTTTATATATCAATTGAAATATAGTTATCTTTGACATGATTTGATATTTTCGGGAATTTAATTGAATCAATTTGAGTTTTTATGGTTTTTCCTTCTATTTTAATTATGCTAGATTTGTTGTTGGTTGTTAAATTTTAAAATCTAAATTAAAATACTTTGAGATAATCATTTTGAAATGGAGTTTTTATTTGACTGTTAAACCTTGCTAAATCCAGATCATAGTGGCATTGTGGTTTTAGATTCTTAGAGAGATAAACCTTCAGGAAGAGCCAGTGCTAAAGTCTAACAACTTCATGATTTGATTGATAAAATGGGATCTGCTAGTGCAAAGGTAAGACTATAAATTATGTTTATTTGTTATAGGCCTAGAAACTTGGTTGCAGTATCACAACAGCACAGAAGTTCTTTGCAAGTGATGATAACAAACTTTATTTAATGGTGGAAGGGCGATAATGCTTGGGATTGCTCAAGATTGGAAAGAGAAACCTTTTCATAAGAAATGAGAGTGGATAAATGAGAGAGATTAAGCCTTAATGTGTATTAGACTTTTATGTTCACGAATCAGTTCAGAGAAATGGAATTGGAAAGGTAAAATTTCATTATTTTTAATTCAATTAACTTAAAATCTTTTGTAGTAACTCTTTGAAAGGATGCTAACCTAAGAGAAATTGCAACCACATAAATTTGGATATGATAGACCCTCAGAAAAGCTTCTTAGCTTTTTATCAAAGCACTATTATTTAAAGAAATACGTACCTCAAGCTAATAATTTTGTGGTTTTTTCTTAGTATTTTGACTAGGCTTAATAATCTTCAAGAAACCAAACAGAAGAATTAAATCAATAACCTTCTAAAATGAAATCTTTCTCTTCTAAAACTTCAAATAAAGAAGATATGATAAGGGAAGTAGTAGAGAAGTTTTCTGGTTTAGACTTAGTAGGCAAATCTTAGAATAAAAATCAAAATTCTCTAAAGAGCAATCGTGGTTAGGTTTACGAAGAAGAAAAGTAATGGAGTTAAAATGGGAAAAACAGAAATCAAAACGAAAAGGATAAATTATAAGGCAATATGAGAAGAGAAAGTTTTTCAACTTGCTCGAATAGTAGTAGTGAAGACAGCACTTCATGGAAGGTAGGCTAAAATGTCGAATAAGCATCCATTTATGATTTTTTTAATTGTATATTTTTTACAAATTTCATATTATAAGAGTCGAGATAATCATACATGAATAACAGAGGATATAACAACATCAAAAACAGTTCTTCTGGAATATCATCTAAAAAATTATATAATTTGTAAATTTATCTTTGCTAGGAGGTTCAAATCAAGATAGAATGACAAACTCAAAGGCATTTGATTACTATCAAAGGAAATACTGAATGTAAAATATAAATCAATGTGATAAAAAGCAGAAAATGTAGGATTAAACTTAGTTTTAATAAGTTATTAAATTATATCTATAATCTAATTAGAATTATTCTTCATTAATACTTCTAGAGGAACTCATCTTTCTTTTCAAGCAAGTATTCTTTCATCATGTCAAAGGTAGTCTCTGGATGTGTAATCTGTCTCTTGATTTGCTCTTCCAAGATGAATTTCAAAGATTTTCCAGGCTTTATTTTATATAATTCGCACACATCTTTCCCATCTAGTAGTGATCTCAACAAATGAGTTTCTCTTAAACTTTCTTTCTCAATGACTTGATTTAAATGCTGGTATTTTTGAATAATGCTCTATAGTCCTTGTTGATCTATGAGAGTTTATATTTGAGTTAGATCACCGTTATCAACTTAACTTTTAATAAAGTTATTGTAGTACTCTTAAGAGATTACTATGAGATTTATAGAGTCCCATCTAAAGCCTGCTTCTCTTAAATATAAACCCAGTTTAAGTTTTAAATCTTCATCGAGACTATCAAGCTATGACACTTAATCGCTGTATTATTTGGCTTAATCAATATGAGGGAGTCAAAACCCCAAAACCCTTTCAGTAGTTTGATTGAATTTTTGATTGATAAAAGTAGACTATTAGTGCATACTTTATTAGGGTTTTAATAGGGTTTATGTAGGGGTTTAATGTTTAAATATTAGTATTTTAAGTGAGTATATGCGAGGTTTGGGGTCAGTTTATGACAGTGAGTATATAGATTTATTGTTTAAGTTGCGATATGGATGTGATGAATATAGTGAATAACTTAAGCCTGTTCTGAATTATACGTCTATAGCAAGGCTACTCCATAAATCTCCAGCAACTAGGAGGTCTCACTGTCTATTAGCATTGAATTTAAAAAGATAGCAGCTTAATTCTAAGCCTAAGATACCCTTAAAATTTTAGCAGCATCATATTGAATATCTTATTAATGATAAGACTCTTAAATACAGGGCTCATTTCTCTCTAGCCTAGAGGGCTGTGATGTTTCATCGCCAATTACCTGAGCTTCACATATCTGCTTAATCGATAGCTAACATATATAAAAAGAACGGAATATCTTACAAGACAGTCAATCGCATTAAGAGAGTGATTGACTTTAATGTTCCATTTTATAAGACTAATTTAAATTATATATTCGATTAAATGCAGAGGTCTTAAGAGCATAATATAAGTTTATACATGCTGATGAGGCAGTATTCACCTTTAATACCTTCATATCAAGGTCTTGGTATAAGAGGTACAGCAACATTGAAGTATATGATTAAAAGGTTAAGGTTTAAACTCATGCAATACTTGGTGGAATAAGTGAAGATAGTGGCCTCGAGACTTATGTTATTCACCCTCGTTCTATAAAGACTGAATAATATATTAAGTTCTTGCAATAACTGAGAGATAAGTACGCTGACTAAGAGATTATTCTATTCGTTGATAACTTGTCGGTTCATAAAACTAAAGACTCAAGGAAGGAATATGAAAGGCTAAATATAACACCTGTATTTAATGTTCCTTAAGCTCTTAGTTCAATGGAATTGAATTATATTGGGGGTTATTGAAAGGTCATTATTAGAAATTGCTGCTCTACCATCTGATGCATGATTTAAAGATAGATACAGTCGATTTTATTAAGAGTGCTGCTAAGATTGTCAGCGATGATAAAGCTAAAGTATGCGCAAGAGAAGGGAAATTTTGTGTTTATAAATAAGTTTTAGATTTAAGCGAATGAATAAGTT